>CAVNZG010001589.1:267368-347368 GCA_963693315.1 Diogma glabrata
ACTTAAGACAGACGACGGAGAGTACAGAACGCGATATAACTTTGAGATCAGAGATCTTCTTGAAAGCCAGATATAATAGGTTGTATCCGTTCCAACAGGATTGCTTGGTTTCTGCATGTTTTACGAGCTGATTCACAGCAGTCTGGAATGATTAAAAAAACGTTAGTATCCCAGGGAGTGGGCGACCGCGAGGTAGACCACGACTGCAATGGGAGACGGACTTAATAAACGACCTTAAAAAAATCGGCTGCCATGGTAATTATGTCGCTGTTGCGAATGCCCGTGGTGAATATTCGAAGCCGATTATCTTGGCAACGCTCCTACATGGAGCATAAACGCCACAAAAAAAAAATAACGTCAACTACTATTTCTTCATGTGATGATTTAGCAAACTGTAGCAGTGTTTACCATAAACCAGGGTTAATAATATACACGTATAAATGTATAAAACGTATATAACGTATAAAACGTATAATATGTTTTTGTTTTTGAAATCCATTCATAAGAAATTAAAAATACTTCTTATTTCAGATGTTAATCATATTTTTAATTTTTATACTTAGTAAAAATATAATTAGGTAGTTATAAATTCTTTATATATTTTAAAATCTATAAAAAAAACTAATAAATTTCACTAAAAAATTAAAATAAAATGCCAATTTCTTGTAAACTAATAGTTTTTATTTACTATATGAGTAAATCTCTATAACTTTTAAATTTTCTGTCCTGCCAAAATTTTTTATATAGTTACTCATTTTTCCTCAATCTGAAATATTATATTTGCTTATTGCATGTTGATGCACAAAATACATGTGCAGAAATTCTGCAGTGCTGCGTGCATATCTGCATCTAAAATAGATGTGCAGAATTTTTATATATTGGACGTGCAGAATTTTCGTAACAATGACAGTTCGTGTTTTACGTATTATGAAATAGCTATAAGTGAAAGTTGTCACAATTTAAAGAAAAGCTGTCTTTTTAATTAAAAGATAGAAGAAAATAATTGAATCCTTCCCTGTAAAAACGTAATAATTGAATCCTTCCCTGTAAGTCTAAATTAAAATTTGAGTTCAAATTACATATACCACTTTTTACGATAATCCTTTCCCAAAAATTTATTTGTTAACAATATAAGTTTTAATTATTTATAATTTGGATTATTTAGAATATTTAAATATATCTTTATAAACAAATAATCATTACCAAAAAAATTTCATTTTCAAAAAAGTGTCATTCATTTTTATTTGAGTTATAAAAAAAATAATTCATTTTCAAACAAAATGTCAAAATCATCCAGTTTTAACTGAGTTTTCAAGTAGTTTTGTTATTTTTATTGTGGTAGCACTGCGCAGGGAAATTAGAATAAGAGATATCTTGCAGAATTTTTCTGCGTGCAGAATTTACATGTAATTGCTTAAATATAACAACACATGTTCTAATTTCGCTGCATGCAGAATTCTGCACATGTATTTTGAGCATGTGTGATGAACCAATAGGTGATTGTAAAACATTCGTTTATTGGGCGTCACAGTTTCAAATGACCTACTCTGGAACGATCATGTAATGGCGATGGCAAAAAGCGCGTCTAAAAAACTCGGCCTCCTAAATAGATGCAAAAAATTTTTCACTCCATAATAATCTCCATGTTTATAAGTCCTATATTCGTCCCTGTTTGGAGTACTGTCAAGTTCTCAAGTTTGGGGTGCTGCTTCTGTTTCCATCTTGGCTCTCTTGGACTCTGTTCAAAAGCGGGCTATACGAATTGTGGGTGATCGAGCTTTGACATCAAAACTTGATTCCCTACAACATCGTCGCACTGTTGCTTACCTCGTTGTTTCTTACAAATATCGTCATCAACAGTGCTCAGATGAAATCAGCGGCATCATGTCTCAAACTTATTCTTTCCCCGTTCCACTCGGCAATCGGCTACCGCAACCAGTGAAACGGTAAAGATCCCGCGCTTAGTAAATTCCTAATTTTATATAACCAAAATGTATACTTTAACGGTTGGTCAAATAAATAAATAATAATTCTAAAAACGTGGGGTAAGATTTCAAAAATTTTGACATGAATGTATAATACTAAGTATAGTAGAATTTTTTTGCCAGCGAATTTTTTACAGATAGGAGGAAATGGACAAAAAAATGAAGTGCGTAATCTTTACACGCTGTTGGAGTAAAACTTCTTTGGCCACTGCAGCTGGTACTACTAAAAATATTGAATATAAAATAAAATATATATGTCATACTGAAATTTAGAGTTTCTTTCTAATATTCTTGATAATATAAATTACAACAATGTGTAATGAAAAGCCATATTTACATGTTTTACAAAGTTTTACAACGTATTACAAATTAAATTTCACGATGAATACATGTCCACTTAATTTAACAATTGGTACAACAATTGATGCATTTTTCAACAAAATTTAGTAAATTTGTCATAAATCTCTACTTTCATATTTCAATTATGCTAATAATTGAATTGACTTTGTAATACATTATGTAAAGATTGCTTTTTATTACACAGTAAATTATATTATCAAGAAATGCAACTCTAAATTGCAATATGACATATTTATTTTATATTTAATCTTTTTATTAATACCTGCGCCAGTAGCCAAAGAAATTTATTTTAACCAAGTGCAAAGATTACACGCTCTCATTTTTATATTTAAAAATACAAATTTAATCAACACAAATATTTTTTCCCGCCCGGGAAAGCCCGGGATTCAAACTCTAAACACCATGACCACCATGACCACCGTGACACCACCATGACCATCATGACCACCGTGGACACCATGACCACCACGACCACCGTGACTACCATTACCACCATGACTAACATGACCACTTTGATCACCATGACCAACATGAATGCCATGACCAACATGAACATCATGACCACCGTGAACACCATGACCATCATAACCACCGTGAACACCATGATCACCATGACCACCGTGATCACCATGACTACCATAACCACCATGACCACTATGACTACCATGACCACCATGACCACCATGAACCCTATGACCACCGTGACCACCATGACCACCATGACCACTATGATCACCATAACCGCCATGACCACCGTGAATACCATGACCACCATGACCACCATAACCACTATGACCACCATGACCACCATGACCACCATGACCACCTTGACCACCATGACCACCATGACCGCCATGACCAACATGACCACCATGAACACCATGACCACCGTGACCACCATGACCACCATAACCACCATGACCACTATGACCACCATGACCACCATGATCACCATGACCACCATGACTACCATGACCACCATGACATCAATGAACACCATGTCCACTATGACCACCGTGACCACCATGACCACCGTGAACACCGTGATCACCATTACCACTATGACCACCATAACCACCATGACCACTATTACAACCATGACTACCATGACCACCATGACCACCATGGCCACCATGACCACAATGACCACCATGACCACCATCTACAATCGACACATCCAACTCATAGAACATTTAGTACGAGACTGCATAAGTGAATAAAAAATATAATAACAAATGAACAAATGAATGACTTGACCACACAAACCAAAAAGATCCACCAAACATGCTTCCATTCCTGAACCAGTTATTCGATTTCGCTCAAATTTCAAAACGGTGCTTTTTTGTCATCTTATATTTCATTATATATGCCATTTACCAAGATTTGCGACAACTTATTTCTCTGCCTTTAAAAAAGCCAAATATGCTGCCATTTTTATAAATTTACGAGTCTAAGCATCCATTGTAAACAAAAATGGAGCAGACATATAATACTTTGAAAACTGATATTAAATTAAATGAAAATACTCCAAAAATTCGGATTGAAAATCATTAAATTTAATTCAAAATTATGTTTTTATTCGCCTACACATTAAAGTGTTACTTTATTACTGTGATTTACGGCCTTAAAGTATCACTTTTCAGCTATTTATTTTGTTGTCATAGCTACGTCTAAAAAAGTAAAAAGCATTTGTATTTGTTTAAATTCTATGAGAAATAAAAATTTTTATCAAAGCAACCCTTAAATTCAAAATTTCATTATCCAATTAAAATAGTTGTTATCATTTGTTGTTATTGAAAAATAATTAATATTTTGTCAAAGGTTACTTGTTCCAAATATTTTTATTTTAAAATTTATGAAAATTTATAATTTTGATTTAGAATAAACAAATTTTTTTAAAATATTTTGCTTGCGGCGAATAAAAAATAGTATATGATGCACGGACGTAAGCTATTTTGGACTTAATGTGGGTGCAAACTCCACATCCGTCCAAAATCTTTAGCTTTACGTCCTAGCATCATAATGTACTATTTTAGGGTTCCGTTTTACGTAGATTTCATATAAAAATCTACCTATTGCAATGGGCTTCATCTCGGAATTTCGGAAAAATTTTTGTGCCAAACGACTATATATGATAAGCGGAGACGAAAAAACAAAAAAAAAAATTTATATATATATATATATACATATATATATATATATATATATATATATATATATATATATATATATATATATATATATATATATAATATATATATATATATATATATATATATATATATATATATATATATATATATATATATATATATATATATATATATATATATATATATATATATATATATATATATATATATATATATATATATATATATATATATATATATATATATATATATATATATATATATATATATATATATATATATATATATATATATATATATATATATATATATATATATATATATATATATATATATTATATATATATATATATATATATATATATATATATATATATATATATATATATATATATATATATATATATATATATATATATATATATATATATATATATATATATATATATATATATATATATATATATATATATATATATATATATATATATATATATATATATATATATATATATATATATATATATATATATATATATAAACGATATGAGATATAACGAAAACGACCGGCACTCTCACGGTCGCATTTGTTGAGGTAGATCAAAAAAATTTTCCGTACTTGTGTGTTCTAAAAATGTCTTGGACAAGTTCGTGAATCAGCAAAATCCGACACGTGGTTAAGAAACTAGAGGCTTTTTTCTGAAAAAATCTGATTTTTTAAAACCGTTATAACGGCCGTTTGGATACTAATATTTCAAAAAATTTAACAAATTTAGAATTTTTGGAATCTTTTTTATCAATTTATATTAAAAATACAACTCTGCAGTTAGAGGTTTCTGAGTGAGTGGCTCCAACAAAAAAATTTGCAAAAAAAAATTTTTTTTTTAAACAACCGGCACTCTCACGGTCGCATTTATAAGGCCAGATCAAAAACCCTTTTCTAAAAATGTGCGTTTTATTAATATCTTGGACAAGTTCGTAAATCAGCCCAATCCAACACATGGTTAAGAAGCTAGAAGCTTTATACTAGAAAAAACTCTGTTTTTTAGATCCGTTATAACGGCCGTTGATATTCGAATATTTTTAAAAACTTCATAAATTTAGAATCCTTGAAGCCTTTTTAATCAGTTTCTTTAAAAAAAAACCTCTACAGTTGGAGGTTTCTGAGTGAGCGGCTCCAACAAAAAAGCTTGTAAAACACAAAACACGTTTGAATCAACCGGCGCTCTCACGGTTGCATTTGTGGAACCAGATCAAAAAACCTTTCTTAAAAATGTGTGTTTTATTAATATCTTGGACGAGTTCGTAAATCAGAAAAATCTGATGCATGGTTAAGGAACTATAGGCTTTCTACTAGAAAAAAAAGTGGTTTTTTTAATCCGTTATAACGGCCGTTTGGATACTAATATTTTTTAAATCTTCATAAATTTAGAATCTGTGGAAACATTTTAATCCGTTTCTTATAAATATAAACCTCTGCAGTTAGAGGTTTTTGACTTGTTGGCTTCAACAAAAAAGTAGGGTCTGCGTCGGACCAGACGGTGGAAGTTATACTTCTTTGGCCATTCGCTCGCACACAAGCACACAGACAGACAGATAGGATACATTAAAAAAAAATAACTAAAAAAAAACCAAAATATTATTCAAAAAAAAAAATACAAAAAAAAAATATTATTCAAAAAAAAAATATTATTCAAAAGAAAAAAATATAATACAAAAAAAAATATTGCGACGCTGATGCATAGGCTGACTTCACCACAGCTCTGGAAACATAGTGTTCTGGATATATAATGAGCTAATATCCATAAAATACTTTAATTAAAAGCTAACCAATATTATGGACTTCGTAGTTCTAATAATAAAAATATTAAAGCAGGCAGTAGTATTCCAACAAACATAAATTCTGTTGTACCAGAAAAAGTAAAAAAAATTTTATCGGAAGTGACAAAGCGGAAGTTAGGATGCAGAACTGTTGTAAACTTTACTAAATGGGTATGTACCAAATTTCATCCAACTCGATTATTAGGTACAGAAGTTATTGAGCTTCCAAAATAACAGGTGCTTGGAGGACCCCCCACCACTTTGTTCACTATCGCTAAAAAAACTAATCAGTTCCTTGCCATACATATTTGCATCTTTTTGCAAAGTGTCATCAAAATTACTTAACGAACGAATGTTGTATGTTTCCAACAAACATTGAAACAATAAACAGGTGTTCGGGAGGACCCCACCACTTATCCCAATATTGTCCAAAAACTAGTCAATTCTTTGTCAATAAAGTCTTTATCTTTTTTCAAAGTGCCATTAAAATTGATTAATGAATGAAATCTGTATGCTCCCAACAAACTTTAAAAACCAAGTGTAAAAAGTCAGCAGTTGTATGGTAGATCACCCGCCACTTTGATCAATGTGTCCCAAAACATGATAATTATCTTCTTACACTAATTGAAATTTTTCCATAAGTTTTATCATAATCACTTCATTATTGTAGGCTGTAGTGTGCATAAAGATACTGAAAAAACTGCCAACAAGTAAAAAAATTTTTTTTTTACCGGAAGCAAAAAACCGGAAGTTGGGATGCAGAGTTTTTGTAAATCATACTAAATGCTTATGTACAAAGTTTCATCCAATTCGATTATCAGGTACAGATGTTATTGAGCTTTCAAAAAAACAGGTGCTCCAGGGACCCCCCACCACTTTGTTCACTTTCGCTCAAAAACTAATCAGTTCTTTGCCATACATGTTTGCATTTTTTTCCAAAGTGTCATCAAAATTCGTTCACGAACGAATGCTGTGTGCTCCCAACAAACATTGAAAAAAGTGTGACACATTAAACAGGTGTTCGGGAGGACCCCCACCACTTATTCCAATATTATCCAAAAACTAATCAGTTCTTTGTTACTTAAGTCTCCATCATTTGCCAAAGTGTCATTAAAATTGAATAATGAATGAAGTCTGTATGCTCCCAACAAACTTAAAAAACAAAGTGTGAAAAGTCAGCATTTGTATGGTAGACCCCCTACCACTTTGATCAATGTGTCCTAAAACATAATAATTATCTTTCCACACTAATTGGAACCCTATTCCATAAGTTTCATCATAATCACTTCATTATTGTAGGCTGTAGTGTGCATAAAGACACTGAAAAAACTTCAAAAAAGTACAAAAAAATTTTTTTACCGGAAGTGAAAAACCGGAAGTTGGGTAGCCGAACTATTTTAAACCGTACTACATACTCATGTACCAAGTTTCATCCAATTCTCTTATCACGTACAGAAGTTATAGAGCTTTCAAAAAAACAGGTGCTCCAGGGACCCCCCACCACTTTGTTCACTATCGCTCAAAAACTAATCAGTTCTTTGCCATACATGTTTGCATCTTTTTCCAAAGTGTCATCAAAATTCGATAACGAACGAATGCTGTGTGCTCCCAACAAACATTGAAAAAAGTGTGACACATTAAACAGGTGTTCGGGAGGACCCCCACCGCTTATTCCAATATTATCCAAAAACTGATCAGTTCTTTGTTACTTAAGTCTCCATCATTTGCCAAAGTGTCATTAAAATTGAATAATGAATGAAGTCTGTATGCTCCCAACAAACTTAAAAAACAAAGTGTGAAAAGTCAGCATTTGTATGGTAGACCCCCCACCACTTTGATCAATGTGTCCCAAAACATGATAATTATCTTTTCACACTAATTGGAACCCTATTCCATAAGTTTCATCATAATCACTTCATTATTGTAGGCTGTAGTGTGCATAAAGACACTGAAAAAACTTCAAAAAAGTACAAAAAAATTTTTTTTACCGGAAGTGAAAAACCGGAAGTTGGGATGCAGAACTATTTTAAACCGTACTACATACTCATGTACCAAGCTTCAACCAATTCGCTTATCAGGTACAGAAGTTATAGAGCTTTCAAAAAAACAGGTGCTCCAGGGACCCCCCACCACTTTGTTCACTATCGCTCAAAAACTAATCAGTTCTTTGTCATACATGTTTGCATCTTTTTCCAAAGTGTCATCAAAATTCATTCACGAATGAATGTTTTATGCTCCCAACAAACATAAAAACTTTGTGGAAAAAACCACCTGTTGTATGGTGGACCCCCCAACCCTTTATCCAATGTGCTCCAAAAGCTGATAAAATCTTTCTCATGTTATTTAAAAGCTTTTCGCAACGTTTCATGAAAATCGATCGGTAATTGTAGGCTACAGTAGGGATAAACACCTGAAAAAAAACTTTTTAACCGGAAGTGACAAACCGGAAGTTGGTATGCAGAAATATTGGAAACAGTATTAAAACCTTATATACTAAGTTTCAATAAGATCATAGCTCGAGATCAGAAGTTATTCAAGATTTAAACTTAGAGGTGTTCCGGAGACCCCCCGCCATTTTGTCCAAATTTGAAATGAATCCAGATCTTCTATTTTCAAGTGAACCTGTATCATTTGCCAAAGTTTCATCAAGATCCTATGCAGAAAACTCACCCACCCACCCACCCACACACAGACGTACACCAAAATTTTTATTGGCTATTTGGATAGAGGATGGTCCAAAACAAAAGAAAAAACAAAATTTGGGGTATGTAAGATTTTTTTTTTCACGATAGATTGCATTACTTCACACAATTTAAAATTGTGGTGAAGTAAAAATATCGTTCAACAAAAAAAGCAAAAAAAAACCTATTGTTCAAAAAATAAATAAAAAAAATATTATTCAAAAAAAAAATTATTATTCAAAAAGTATAAGAACGTATAATCGTCTATTTTTCTTATTTTTCTTAATTAAAAAAAACAAAAAAAAATATTCAAAAAAAAAAAATATTATCCAAAAAGAAAAAAAAATATTACTCAAAAAACTAATAATTATTAATTACTAGAAGGTACCCGCACGGCGATTTCCGTGCTTCCCAGATAAAGTTGTTGCAAACTGTTTTTTTTTTGAGTGAATTCTCCTAAAGTTTTTTTTAATGTCATTTAATTTAACTTATTTTATTAGTAATATGCAGTGGCGGATTTACAAATTTGCCGCCTATAGGCTAATTTATATTGCCGCCTAATATATTTTAAAAAATTATCAAATGCGAACGCAGCGACGAAAAAAGCGCGCTCGCATTTTTTTTCGAAATTTCAAGGTCACGTTATTTACAAGTACTTTAAAATTACGCTTTTGATGAAAAACGTGCAAATCTGGCAAAAAAATTTAAATTTAAAATACGAAAATAATAAAAACGTTCATTAAAATCAAATAAAATGCAATAAAAACTTCATTTCAACAAAACATAAAACTTAAATAATACAACATATTTTATAAATATTCAACTAAATAAAAAATCATCTTTTCTTTAGCTTACATTACATTTTTTTCTGAATTTATTGTTTACGAAAATTTTAATTATATCATCAAATGAAATCGAATTTGCAGTATCCGATTCAATTGATAAAACTGCTAAATCGCTTAATCTGCTATCGAACATCGTTGAGCGTAAATATGTTTTTTATTCGCCTACATGTTAAAGTATTACTTTATTACTGTGATTTGCTGCCTTAAAGTGTCCCTTTTTAACTATTTATTTGTATTTGTTTAAATTCTATGAAAAATAGAATTTATTATCAAAGCAACCCTTAAATTCATTATCCAATTAAACTAGTTGTTATCATTTGTTGTCATGGTTATACAATGATTTGGAATAAATAACAAATATTTTGTCAAAGGTTACTTGTTCCGCATATTTTTATTTTAAGATTTATGCAAATATATAATTTTAAATTGGAATAAACAAATTTTTTAAAAATATTTTGCTTGCGGCGAATAAAAAACAGTATATGATGCACGGACGTAAGCTATTTTGGACTTAATGTGGGTGCAAATCTCGGCTAGCGCCTCGATTTGCAAACTCCACATCCGTCCAAAATCTTTAGCTTTACGTCCTAGCATCATAATGTACTATTAATTCGTTTTAATCATGACAACGAACGTTCCAATGAACAATTGCTGACAGCCAAATTGATTTGTATATTCTTAAAATAATATCAATATTAGGAAAAATATCAAGCAGATATTGATTCCTATCCAATTGCACATATTGTTGATATTTATGTTTTTTATCATCTAATGCCAAATACTCTTTGATGTGCAAAATCTCTTTAACTAGATCATCTGAAACATCTTGTGTATAAACTTCACATAATTTAAATGCTTCATTTATTTCCTGATCAGAAAGTTCGCAAAATTTAAAAAAGACGTAGAAAATTTCGAACACTCTGTCGTACGCACATTTTCGACCGTTTAGTTCTGAGATTAATCGATCGACAATTGTAATAAATTTGTTTATTTTTAAACCATCCTGAGCACCAAACAGGTCTTCATCATCGTTGGTTTCATTAAAATGTCGCTTTTTTTGGTTCGCTTTTCCCCGAGCAGAAATTAGTTAGGGAAAACCTGAATACAGTCAGGGCGTGATCAGGGCCTGGTCAGTACTACAAGAGCAATCCCTATTAGGGCAATCTGATGTGGGCCTGTTCCGGGCCTGATTTAGAATACCCTTTTAGGGTTAACCTTATTTGAATATATCCGGCCCTGATCAGGTTTTTCGTATTTGACCCCTAGCTGAAATCTAAATGGGTTAAAATTCACTAGAGTATTATCCATTTTAGAAATATATAGTTAAAATCGTTTCATGTATATTTTAGTTGTAGCTTTTCAGCTGAACGACTATAATAATAGTCATTAAGGTGGTATGTATGTTTTAATTTTTTCCATTGTTTTGATTAATTTATTTTTATTTTTATTTTAATTTGATTAATTTATGTATATAATATATAAATATATGTCAGGGTCTGGTCAGGATATCCCTATCTGGGCCTGATCCGATTATCCCAATCAGGGTCTGATCCGGTAAACCAAATCAGGACCTGATTGGGCAAAAGCGTTACACTCATGATCAGCGCCCAATCAGGCAGCCCTACCACTACCTGATCCGGGTTAGGGCAAACCTGATCAGGGCCTTACTTGAGCCCTAACAAATTTCTGCTCGGGTCGCTTGCAGTGTAGTTTTGAGTACCAACCAGTGCCTTGGCATCTTCTTCATACATTGTAAATTTCTCGCGGGAAGATTAAATAATTGAAATTAAAAATTTGCATAAATCGATAACTAACTCAATATCTGCACCTTCCCGTTGTAGTTTTTTTACTCACTACGTTGATACGATTTAAAATACTACCCCAAAAAACATTCATGAACGCAGTTTCAAATTTTGTCAATTTTTTGCATAACCCTGCTGCTTCTGCCTTTGTAACCGTTTTCTCAGAACTGCCGTTTGAAATTGATTTTAGAATATCATAAATTTCTTTCCAAGACATTAATAAACTGTTGCAGGCGCCAGGCATCATCTCTGCATGACCATCTCGTAGTCGCGATCCTCTTTGGTGTTATGAGTAATTGCTGTTTTGCAGTTTTTCCCAACGCATCGTTGATGCCGAAAACAAGTTCAAAATTGCTTGCAAAAATGAAAAATAGTTAGTGGATTCATTACAGCAACTAGCCGCCGCAGTTCCAACTAAATTAAGAGAATGGGCTGCACTGTGCACATGGTATAAATTCCGGAAACTTGTTGGCATTTTTATTTCTGGCTTGGAGACTAGTATAAGCGCCTGACATATTTGCAGCATTATCGTACGACTGAACTCTACAATTTTCTAAATTAATGTTTAAAGATGCCAAGTTTTTAGTTATTGCTGTGTACATTTCTTCAGATTTGTGTCCAGTATTTGGAACAAAAGCTAGAAATACCTCTGTTGGTGTGCCACATTCTTTAAAATATCTCAACAATTGAGAATGGATCTACATACGCGATGTCTGGTGTAGAATAAACAATTATAGAAAAATATTTCGCCGCTTTTATTTTGGCAGATATTACTTCTATGCACTTCTGAGTTCTGAGCCATAAAATGAACTATTTCTTCGTACGTTGTGGACGAAAGATAATTAGTTTTGACGCTTCGTTTTACCCGGTCTTCCATGTTCCTTTAAGAATAGAGATAAGAAATTTTGCGAATTTGATTGATTTAACCTGGATACTCTGTTTAGAGTGGCGGACGGCTCTGGCCGCCGCAAAAAAATTCTGTTTTGAAAAGTTTGTATATTTTTAAAATTTTCCGCACAAAAATTTGCCGCCTACGAAAATTTGCCGCCGTAGGCTACAGCCTACCTAGCCTATTTAGAAATCCGCCACTGGTAATATGTATATAAAAAGTTTGAAAAAAATGTAATAGTATCATTTTACAGTCAGCAAAAGCCATTAAGTAAATGTCTCTAAAGCTATAGATAAATTTACATATTAAATGTATGTTAAAATTAAAACACATTTGACAGACAAATAATAATTAAATAATTTTTATAAATGTAGATGGCAAAAGATTAAGGTTAGAAAAAAGTTAAAATTTTATTCCAAAGATTTAATTCAAATAATTCAATGTGTCACGAACAATTAGGTGAGCGTAAATATATATGTTTATTGGATGTCACAATTGTCAATTACTTACTCCGAAGCCACCGTACTCGTCATACAAAATAGGTACACTGGTTCATTGCTATTGGTTTAGCGTCCTATTTCATGTAGACTTATAATCATTTATCAATCCAGAAATTTTGCTGTTCTGATTGTTGCAATTTGCAATTTGCGTATTGCAATTTGCAAATATATTTTATCGATTGTCTGCAATACTCTACTACATTGATGCATACGCCGGCCGGTTAAAGAACACCACCATTTTTAGTGAATATTTTCGTTTAATGGGTTTTATCGCTTTATGGTCATCGTCTTATTTCGACATTCCTTCCCACAACTTAAAACAAAAATTGGAAAAAATAATAATAAGACTAATTTCATTTGTAAATTCAGACTTATATATTATTATTAAAACAGTCAAATCACACCATTTGTTAACATATTTGCATATATTTTTTAGATCCCTTGCAATAACAATAATAGTTTTGAAAGTAATGGAGAGGCATATTTCACTCAATAAGTAAAACACTTTAAACCTGTAGCTTTGATGTTGTTCATAATCTTTTTCTTCGGTACTAAGGTTCCAATGCAAATTCTTGGCTAATCAATGTTTCTAAGAAGAGGAAAAGAAACGTCAATTTCTAATTTTTGGAACATGTGAGGGCAGTTCTGCTAATGCAAGCAGGTTTGTTTAATCATATATAAGCAATGCTTAAATGCATCGTATTGGTGCTAATGCATAGAAATATGTACATATTTTATATAATTGCAAACCATAAGAACATATTTGTTGTAAATTAGAAATATGTATTTGTTAAAAAATAATTTTACATAATTTTCATATAAATGTACATATTTGTTTGTCACATTATACATTAACTATTCCTTTTAATGATAATTCCGAAAAGTGAAAAAAAAATTGATCAAAGATAACTAAGCGAATAATGTTTTATTATTATAAAATATGATTGATTTAGTAATTTCGTCTTTATTACCATACAGCATAAGGTTGATTTACTAATTTCGTCTTTATTACCATACAGCATAAAGGTTAAAATATAACTTAAACAAGCGTGACGCGGTTTCTCGATTACCACCCCATCAAAATATTTACAACGAGCGCAAAGAAGTATAACTTCAAAAAGTTTGCAACAATCCCCAACTACAATTTCCAAAAACCTTATAACAGTCAATGTCAACCTTATAACAGTTAAAAAAATAAAAGATTTGAATAGAAGAAATAAATTTTTTTTCTTAGAAATAAACTATTTTGATATTTTGCAGCAATTGCACGACATATGATATAGAATAGGTTTGTGTCATAAATTGTCACACACATGTTCTGTGGTAGATCTGATATTTGTTTGTTGCAAAATTGGATAGATATAATTTTGCTTGTAGGTAGCTAATTTTCTTTTTAAAATTTGTTCGATATCTGTTTTAAATTAGTTTGTTTTGTTTAAACTAATCTGATACATCAGATTCTACTGGCACACAAAACTGTCTGATCTCGAAATCTACCTATTTCTAGCGGATATACGTGCCGCTTGGACTTTTTTATACGGAACACTATTGGTGAGAGTACAACGTCTTTTTCACATTATTTCGATTATCTCGTGAACCATTAATCCGATGAACTTAAAATTTGAGGTGCTTATAAAACTAGCTTATCCACACAAGATGGTGGGTTAAAAAATAAATAAAGTTGCGTTCGTTTGTTTTAAAGAGGTACGATGTAAAGCCTTTGAAAACCTACATTTTTTTATCGAAACGAGTAGGGTATCATATGAAAGGGCTTCATTTCAGCATTATTTAAAAGTATATTTTGGAATTTTACACCTCACCATTTTTTGTATAATTTTGAAAAATGACGTTTTCTGGATGTTTTATTGTCCCGAATAACTCCGACCCTACTTCATCGAAAATCTTGAAATATATTTGGAATGATAGAAAATTGAGTAGGTTTTTAATGAAAAATATAGAAAAGTGGCAGATACTCATAACTATATTTATTAAAGGGGTGGGAATGTTAAGGGGTAAAAACATCATTTAAAACCAGGTCATGTGGGGTGTCATTTGAAAGAGCACTTGATTTTAGAAATATTGCCCTTTTTTTAGAATTTTGCAATGCATAGTTTTTGAATTATTATCAATAAAGTGACACAAAAAGTTGGTCCCCCCCTTGCATTTCGAGCCTAATTAACAGAAAAATTTGAAAAAATTCACAGAGACAGGAAGTTTGATAAACTCTGAACGAAAAATATAGCGAACTCTCAAATAATTATATGTTTGTGTTTTTAAGGGATTGGGGTGGGGAAGGGTGAAAAAAAACTTTTTTGACCCAAGCGAGTGGGGTGTCATTTGAAAGAAGACCGAATTTCAGAAAGTTTGCAATTTTTTTTAGAATTTTGCGGTACACAGTTTTTGAGTTATTCTAAAAAATGTGCAAATTCCAGACCGTTGAGCCGACCAGACCCGACAGAAAAATTTGAAAAAATTCACAGAGACAGGAAGTTTGATAAACTCTGAACGAAAAATATAGCGAACTCTCAAATAATTATATGTTTGTGTTTTTAAGGGATTGGGGTGGGGAAGGCACTGAATTTTCAAAACATTGCAATCTTTTTTAGAATTTTTCGGTACACCGTTTTTGAGTTATTGATAAAAAAAGTGCTATTTTAAGTGTATATATACCACCCTATATTTCGACGCTGATTTATAGAACAAATATTCCCTATGTAGACCATTAAAATACTGCTTAAATCTTTCTTTAGCTAACATAAACAGCTATGGATAAGATTTAACCTCAAGTAACATTTTTGATCAATGTAGATGTGATTGACATTTACTATTGACGTTTACGATTAAACATTTATTCTGTTATGCGTCCATAGTCTGGCGATATAAAGACTTTACAAGCAACTTTATCTCATTAATTTCTATATTGTGTTCTTTTACATTCACGGAACCCTTGGCGAGCGAATTTTATTCGCACTTGTCCGACTTTTTTTTTAATTGAATGTCTGTTAAATTTTTAAGCATCGAAAAATATGAACTATTTCTATAATGCACCAAAAACCAGTGAATATTTAAAACATGTGTGTCATAATCGGATTGTATCGTATATTTGATGAATATTATATTCGTTTTTTGTACTTCCGTTGCAAAATTCCGTTGCAAATTTTGTAGACAATTTATAAAAAATGTAACAAAAGTTTGATAATTAAAAATAATTATAATAAAAATAACGACGCCTATGTAAACAAATATCACAACAAACAAATGGTACGAACAAGAAGTAGAAATTTAACTAATATAATTGTTTTGAAAACAAATTTATCCCAAAATAAATAATACATCTCTGTTTTACTTTTTGTCTCATCTTTTATCTCTTGCTGCGTCCTATCTGTCAAAAATTCGCTGGCAAAAAAATTCTACTATTCATACATATTCGAAACTCAAAACAAATCGTTTGTTTAGCTAAGAGGCAAAACAAGTAATAATTTTCAAGGAAAAAGTTATGTTACCACCTGTAAGAATAAAATATTACAACTATGAACCTATAACTAATAGCTGGGCTATTATTTTGAAAACGTACATTTTTTTGTTGATTTTTAAAAAATCTGAAATTTTGATATATTGTTGGCATTGACGAAAGGAAAAAAGTCATTTCTGCTTTTATTTTGTGAGTACTCTGAATCGGAGTTGTGGGCGGTTGAATTTTGAGGCTTTTTCACGTAGTTTTTGGTAATGGTGGCAATGTTTTGTGAATAGCTGCCACAAATTTCATCCGACTTAAGTATATTTTTGCAAGTAAAAAGGAAAATAATTGAATAATTGAAATAAGTAGGTTTAAAATTAATAACTTTTCTCTTTTCCGCTAGGCAGCGCGTAAAACCTTGGTTTACTTCAAAACTCATATCTCAAAAAGTAGGCTTTTTTTTTTGTTTTTCACAAATTTTAAAGTAAACATATGCAGCTATGAAATTGAGAAATAAAAAATCAGCAATTCAATATGGATTTTTTCTTACGATTTTTTAAAGTTTGGTATATGAAAAATTCACATGTGTTTTTTTATTAAGTTAATAATCCTGTACTAAATGTGGATCTAATAAATTAAACATTTCATATCTTAACACCTGCAATAAATTTGAACCTACTGAATATTTGTTTATCTTTACTGGATAGCAAAAACATAATTTTTAATTTACAGACAAAAAAAAATGAACAAGAACAATTATTATCCACTATAAAATTCTTGGATCTTTGCCACTAACATGTTGTTGAACATAACTAATTTTGGTCTGAAATTTTTTTGAAACTCATTCAAAAAAACAAACCTTAATTACAAAAGAGAAAACAAATTTATTTGCAATTTTGCTCGATTGTACACAACACCGCAACATGTCTCAAATGTTTATTTGATGAGTGAGCGGTTTTCAGATAATCTATCATTTTGTCGTCGTACACAAAATAAAATAATTTGTTGAATAAATGTATATTAAGTATATTTATCTTTGATAGCCGTACATTAAATCTGGACGCTTAGAATATGATTAAATTACATGTTGGATTACATAAACTCGGCGATTTGATTTTCCTCCAAAAACTTTGTTCTAGATTGTTATCGAACGGTGTAAATTATAAAGTTAGCTAAGGCGCTTTTACTACCTGTTATTTATCTACGAACCTCATTCTAAAAGTTTAAAGTATAATTTTGGATTTTTTAGATCAATTAGAGTCCTAATCCAACTCTCAAAGCGATACGTTGTGTTTTATTTTAATTAATTTTTTTGATTTGTTTTTAATTGAATAAACATTAATCTCCAAGTTTTTTTTTAAATAGTTTTTTTGTTATCTGGTGAATCTAATAATCATATTCATTATTCAAATAGTTAAAAGTGGCATTTAATGAGTTAATGAGTTTCAACAGTTTTAACAATTCAAAGAATCTTCAGCTTATATCGCTACAGTAATACGTCATAGCATCAAAGTATTGTACTAACCCAGTTATAGTGTACTACCAGTGCTTGACACAAGTTCAACTACGAACGTTTTAACCGCAACAACTTTAATATACGCTATTGGAGCTGGAATTACCGCGGCTGCTGGCACCAGACTTGCCTTCCAATTGTTCCTTGTTAAAGGATTTAAAGTGTACTCATTCCAATTACAGTGCCTCGGATTGAGTCCTGTATTGTTATTTTTCGTCACTACCTCCCCGTGCCGGGATTGGGTAATTTACGAAAAATTTGAATTTCGACCTGTAAATTTTAATTCAAAATATTCATACATAGTTTATGCATTAGCAACAAGCGGTATATTTTATTTTTGCAACAACTGACTCATACAGTTTAGATAAAAGTAAAACAATTTGTGTTTTTGTTTTGGATTGTTATCTAATCAAAAACAAATCAAAATGAAAATTTGTTTCTGGTGTAACAAGCCTGAAGATAATAATCAAGATATGATGAAGTGCTTTTTCTGTGAGAATGTGTTCCATGCCATCCGTTGTGGAGGTTTAACAGCAGAGGCTTTTGCGGCTGTTTCTATGCGATGACTGCAATGAAAGTGATGCAACGTTAGTTGGAGTTAAAAGTAAATCTAAAATACTAACGTCATCTACAGTTTCTATATCTACAGCAACTTCAACGGAGAATTTAGAGATGCATATTAGAAATAATAATAATGACGTCGTGATTGGTACAGCAGCATCTACAATAAGTAAGTTAATCTCTGTAGTTGCTCCTAAAAAATGAATTTTTGTGTCAAGAATTTCTTGTACTACATCGGATGATGATTTTAAACAAATTTTGAAAGAGTCTGTTCAAGTGCAATTCACCGATTGTCATAGGATTGAACTCAAAAACCACCATGGTTCAAATCGTGATTATGTTTCATACAAGATAGGGGTTACTGACATGCAGTACTTTGAGAAGCTTCTAATGCCGTCTTCTTGGCCAGCTGGTCTTCTGATAAAAGAATTTATTTTTTATCCAAATGGAAAATTTTTTCCGTAGATAAGTGCTCAAGAAATGATAAAATAGTTGATACAATTCACTCAAAAAACTGCCTCATTGATACAATGAAAAACTACGTAAAAACTAAGAACATATGCACACGATTTCGAGTCAATGTATAGTGATAATATAAATTAGTATATGATTTTCATTGATTTAATGATATAAACGTCACATAAATAAGGAAAATTTCATAATATGAATTTCATAATATGTAGTATCGTATCTCATAAAATTAACGTAATAACTAAACACGTATCATAAAATAGGTGTAATAGGGATATTTGTTTTGAAGTATGCGTTGTAAAAAATATGTCCTCAATTGCCTAAAATTTAATATGACATTACATGGGGTTTATTGTAAAGGATTTAAAATATACGAATTTAACATAATATTAATGTTATTAAATTAATTAATTAACGTTACTTTATTTTTATATATATGAACCAAAACTTAACTTCATAATAAGTTTAACGTTAGAAATAAGAAATGTGTTATCTAATTCAGAAACAGTTTATCACAAATTTTAAATGGGGCCCTATTTAGTAAAATCTTCTATTGAAATTTTCTGCTGTTCTTCTATTTTTTGTATGAAATTTTATTTTCTAGTTATAAAATTTCATACAAAGAAAGAAGAATAGCAGAAACTTCCAATTGAAGATTTTGTTGAATAGACTCCAATATCTATGATATACTTTTCTTGGGTTGCATGATAGATGTAGGATGTACATTTTCAGGATTTCGTATAAGTTTTAAAGAAAACACAATTCAAATTTAAACAGTTTATTCTATTTTTCCATATACATACATTAGGGTGTTTCATTTTTTAAGGCAAAAAATAAAATGTAAAATTTTTGCAGACTTTGCTGTTGTCCCGAGTCTCAGTGATATAAAAGATATATATGCCAAATTTCAAGAAGATTGGATAATATTTAGAGGTTGCACACTTTGATCAGTTTTATAAAAGTAGGCAAAAAATACGATTTTTCAATGTTAATTATTTTTATTGGGAAAACTAAAAATCACAAACTTAAAATAATATTAAAACTAGACACGATTAATAAGATTAATAGGTAGTATGCTAGGCAAAACATGTGTTATATTAATCCCCTTTGAACGATGCAATCCCTACTTTTGTTCGCTTGGGGACAACTTTTCTGTAATGCTCGACTACCCTCAACAATAACTGTTTTTTGTTCGTCCCTGACCGATTTGTTAAACTTTTTTATCACAGCAATTCTTTTTTCTGCGGTTTCATTGACCACCTTGAGAGCGTTCACATGGCTTCTTAGAGAATCACTGCAGTATTCTGTCACGTCGTGGATCCCAAACAATTCAAAAAACGTATTTGTCTTATTAGTAACGAAATGGCTCAGGTCTTTTCCTTCTAAAGCTAGGTTTTTACCATCTAATCGTTTTATTCCCTTTTTCTTTACAGGTTCGGTTTCTAAAATTTTAGTCATATTTTCCTTATCAGCCTGAGTAATGCGTTCGTCCAAAAAAGCCAATCCTACGTTTGTTTCTGACAGGTACCAAAGGTGTCTCTTAGCAAGTGTGAGAGCACTTTTTTGACGTCTTCATCTGGGTAAGTGCTCAGAACTGTAGCATATCCAAATCATTCTTTGGAGCCCATCGACTTGCAATCGCTTCGTGCCAAAAGCGAACATATATGAGGCTGATAAAATGTGCAACTCGTTTCATTCCTTTCAATTCTCGTTGAGGAATATTTAACTGTTTAGTGAAGAGTACAATTTTAAGTGCATATATTACCTTTGCCATCCACCTCGCTTGATGCAGAGCCCATGGGATCCTGATGCAAAGTACTTCAATATTAGAAATTTCACTAGTTTGAGATAAAAGTGATCAATGTGTGCAACCCCTAAATATTATCCAATCTTCTTGAAATTTGGCATACATATCTTTTACATCACTGAAACTTGGGGCGTAAGTAAAGTCATATGAAAATCATATCTTTGGAAAAATGAAACACCCTAACATACATAAATATATAGATAAACCTAACATAGTAACACTAACACATAGTCTATATTTGTAGTTTTATTTTTTATTCTACATATAATTCATAAATACAAATAATATACATTTTTATTATAATTTAATTCAATATTATAAAAAAGGTTAATAAAATACAACTAATATTGAAAATTACTTCTAAAAACATTAGACCAGGACCAATCGGTTTTGAAACAAAAATAAATCTTTGCAGCATTTGGATGATCGGAAAATTTAGGATGAACTATTTTCTTATATATTAAGGAGAACCAACTAAACTCGGCAAAAGTTCCATAAAGGGGGTGGGGGTAACTAAATATGTATACGTTTTGAGGGTTTGAAGCTGGTTTTATACGATTTGTGGCTGTAATATACATCCTATTAAAAAAAATTAATCTGAAAGTTGTAGATAATTAAAAAATCTAAAACTTTTGTATCGATCATTTTTCAGCATAACGTCAAATTATGGAGACGCTAAAATCCTGTTTTTTCGTTTTTATTTTTATCTACCGCAAAAATAATTTTTTTTATTAAACTTGGTGGAAACGTATGTGCTGTGCTTGTGTGTTAAATAAGCTGTAATTTTTTTACCTCAAAATATTTATTTGTCGATTTTATACGAATTTAAATTAAAAAAAAAAGCCTAATTTTCAATCGAAAAAGTTGGCTTCTTAATATTTTAATTTTTTCAATGCTCATTTGCTTCGTGGAAACCTCAAATTTAAGATGGAGTTAGAAAAGTTTATTTAAATTATTTGTTAAAAATGCAGCAAACCAAAAGATTACTTTTTCTTAATCAGTTTTTCAGTTAAATTTTAAAAATTTGGTATATTTTATTGCAAGGAGACTTTGAAATTAATGAAAAAGATTAATTTCATGTAATATAGTATCGTTTACATTGGATTAACTATGGTTAATATTTTTGAAATTACCAAAAATATTGTTTGAAAGTCGAATTGTTCAAATAATCGAATACGTAAAACATCAAAAACTTATTCAGAAATTTTTTTAATTTTTTATGCATAGTGTATCTGTGTACGTCAGTTTTTAAAAATTGAAATATATGATTTATTTCATTCTATTAGGACTTAGGAGCAAACTGATACTTTTTGTGTTGTGTTTGGATCTACGTCGGTCGATCGTTAGTTGTCGGACAGTTATAGACGAAACACAAATTATCACTTTGGTTCTGAATAAAATAAACCATTTTTGCAGAAAACTGTTTCGAAATTTATTTAGCATATTCTGCAATATCTATTGGTGTATGTGAAATACTATTTGAAAACAAATTCCCTTCCATTTTAAGTTTGGTTTGTTGGCGATCAAATTTTTAAAATTTAAATATAAAGATGTATAACATTAATTCCTCTTTTACCTGTAAAAATTTATCGATGGGTGGATTTTAGATATTGAGTTTTATACATAAAAATCAACGCAGTTGTTATGCTGTTTTGAAGAAATTCATCATCTTCATTCAAAATGTAATATCATTTTACATCCACCATGAAAAAATGGAAAAAATGGCATTTCATTTTTGTTTTGTTTGTGGTAACTTCAAAACTATTAACCATAATTAATCGAATGTGAACGACACTATATTACATGTTAGTTAATGTTTTTCATCAATTCCAATGCCTACTTCCAATAAAAAATTCTCAAGTTTAACTGAAAAATCGACTATGAAAATGTTATCTTTTGATTTCAACGAAGGAAATGAGCATTGAAAAAATTAAAATATTGAAAATATCCTATAGCCAACTTTTTCGATTGAAAATTAGGCTATTTTTTAATTTAAATTCGTATAAAATCGGAAAATAAATATTTTGCTTTAAGAAAATTACAGCTTATTTCACACACAAGCACGTACGTTTTTACCAAGTTTCATAAAAAAATAATTTTTGCGGTAGATAAAAATAAAAAACGAAAAAAACAGGTTTTCAGCGTTTTTCTCCATAATTTGAGGTTATGCTGAAAAATTATCGACATAAAAGTTTTAGATTTGAATTATCTACTACTTCTTTCAGATTAGTTTTTTTTGATAGGATACATATTACAGCCACAAATCGTATAAAACCAGCCTCAAACCCTCAAAAGGTATATTTAGCTACCCCCACGCCCTTTCCGGAACGTTTACCGAGTTCAGTTGATTTTCCTTATAATTTATCCTAATTTTTCCGACCATCCAAATACTTCAAAGAATTTTTCATGAATTCGGGCATTTAATTTCGGTTTGGTCCTGGTCTACATCCCTTTATTCATGTCATAACATAATACCATTTGGTAATTTATAAACACTAATTGGCGACTGTTTACTTTCGTTAATATGTGAACAGAGTATATACTTTGTCCAGTTAAAAAATAAAAAACCATGTCTCAATTTCATAATAAAAAGTGTTCATTGGCTAACAAATTGTAGTGTACTCACTCATCAGCAAAAGTGTCACTTTCAGAACAATTGCTCTCACTTATCCAATTATTTAGATCACACAATTTATATACTGTACTTGTTGTTGATGTTTCCGACTCCACGTCGTTATTTTTTTGTATTTTCAGTTGGAATTCAAACTTCACTTTTTCTACAAAATCTTTAGGGTTATAAAAAATATCATTGATGTGATGAGGCTGCAGCATCAAAAACGTGTTGTGTTAGATTTCTACAATACGTTTTAAAATTCAATTAATGTCTTAAACATAAATGGTCAAATGTTCATTAAATAGTGTGTGGAGATTATGTGACAAAAGTAACTCTTCTGATAGTGACGTCACGAATTCTGATAAAATGATCGATTTCAGAAGTCAACACATGTCACATAACATTTTCTAAACACCGCAAATACTTAACTAGAAATCACATAAAGTAGAGCTTCAAATTCCATCGCTTTCATAAATTATATTTTGTTCTGCACTTAAAACTATTAGTTCAGCTCATCATGACATTATTCAATATTTTTAGTAATATTGCAATCGTCAATATTTCATATTTGCATTAGTTTTAATCAATCACAATTTATGTTTTGTGATCTACAATTAATTGGAAATAATGTTAAGCTTACGTTATATTTCTTGTATTTACGATATATTACGCTAATTTGTGGGTTTCATATTTCATAAATTTAATGCAATATTTTAGTCCTAAAATTTATAAAATTTTGTCGTAGATTTTATGTTATTTATTTAGTTTACTAATATACAGTTTATGAAAATGTGCTTTAAATTTAGTAAAAAATTATTTTCAAAATATATTTATGTCTAATGATATTTATTTCGTAAATATTACGACAGGTAATGACAAATAAAATAAAAAAATGTAGCATTCTTTTTAAGAATTTCATTATTTAAAATTTATGTTAGCTATAATAAATATGAGTTAAAAAATTTCACTAAAATAATAAAAAATCATAAAAGCCATGAAACTTTATTTACAATCAATATAATCTCTGTAACATAATTCTGATGTTATATTTTCCTTACAACTATATTAATTATTTTTCTGAGTGTTCATGCTCAAAATAACTTAAACATCAATTCGTTTTATTTTCAGATGTTCGGGGTATGTCCTCAAAATCGGTTGAGTTTTTTAATTTTGTGTTAAATTCTGATTTTAGTTTGTATTTGTTAGTTGAAACTAATTTTCGTACAGGTATTTTAAGCTCAGAGTTTTTTCCTCCAGATTATATTCTGTATCGTTGTGACAGATCACCAAAGAATAGTTTTAAATTGTCGTTTGGTGGTGTCATTGTGGCTGTAAAGTCATGTATTTCAAGTTGTCTATTGGAATCTCGACACATTGGAATGTGTTTGTGTTAAATTGAATCTTATGAGTAAAAGTTTAATAGTTATTTGCGTATGTGTAATGTGTAAATGTGTAAATTTATAACAGATTTAATGAATATTCATAAGGATGAAAATACCATATTCTTGGTGACAGGGGATTTCAATTTACCCAATTTGGTCTGGGTTGAAGAGGAAAACTCTGGCTTGATTCCTATAACCGTTACTAGTCTTATTGAGCATGAATTTGTTGAAGCTATGATGAGCACTTGTTTATTTCAATTTAATAGTGTTAGTAATAATTTATTTAGATTTTTAGACTTATTTTTTACCAATTTCATAGATATATTTAGTGTTAGTGAATGTTTACTTCCATTTGCTGTTAATGATGTGAATCATAAAGCAACGGTTATTGAATTTAGATGCAATATAAATTATGAACAGTATGAAAGCGATAAGAATATTATGGCTTATGATTTTAGAAAAACAGATTATGATCTTTTAAATGAGTATTTGAATGGTATTGATTGGTCTATAATTTTTGAAGATTCCGAACTTGAGTTGAATGTTGATCAATTTTATAAGGTTTTGTTTGTTGGTTTTGACATTTGTGTTCCGAAACGTAGTTACAATGGTAGTTCAAATTACCCGCCTTGGTTTACTAAGGAATTAATATCTTTGAGACTCAAGAAAAATAAGTTACGGAAAAAATGTATTAATAATCCATCGCTACTTAAATCGAAAAAAGAGGCTTGTAGGCTGTTCAAAAAGAAAAACCAAAAAGAAGACGAGGAGTATATGTCAAGAATTGAGTGTAATATGGTGCATGATACAAATCAGTTTTGGAAATATGTAGATTATAAAAGAAAAATAAGTGGGTTTCCTTCTACGATGTCTTTTAGAAATTGTTCGGATTTAGTTCGGATTTATCAACAATTTTTGGCTACTTTAAAGAGTATTTCCAAAGTGTTTATGTCGTTAAGGATTGTTTGAATTTTAAAATGAATGGTGATGAAGGCGGTTGTTTGAATAATCTTACGATTGATCTTCCAGTGGTGTCCTTGAGGGATATTTTATTTAAAATTGACACATTTAAGGATGGATCTTGCATAACAAACTATCGAGGGGTTTCACTGATTTCAGCGATCCCAAAGTTATTTGAATCAATTGTTACAGATTATTTGTTTTGTAATTCAAAATCGCATATATGTGCTGCACAGCATGGCTTTTTTAAAGGAAGATCGAATTTTACTAATCTCGTGGAGTTCAAAACAAAAATTCTTGGTGGCCTAGCTAATTTTAAGCAAATGGATGTTATTGTAACCGATTTCTCCCGTGATTTTGATAGTATTCAGAGTTTCATTATTTTAATCAAGTTATTGCAATTTGGTTTTTGTGTAAAATTAGTTCAATGGATTGGTTCTTATTTGGAAAATCGAACCCAATTTATTAAAATTAATAGCTGCAGGTCCGATGTAGAGTTTCTGCTCGAGAAATCCGGTCTCGAGATTCTCGAGAAAGAATTGTAATTTTGAACTCTCGAATTCTCGAGAAAAGATATTTCCACTTTTTCGAAATTCCCATTTCTCGAGACAAATTGTCGAGAATCTCGAGATTTAACAAACCACTATAAATCATTCAATATTATTATTTTAAGCATTTTTTTTCTATACAAAAATTGTTAATGTCGATCTGTATCACTTTCTGATTGTTGAATCTAGATGTCGATGCAAACAGTAATACCTAATACGAATTTTGGATAATATTATGTTATTTGTTATAAATGTATTGGGAAAACCTATTTTTATTTCTATGGTAAAATATCCTAAGATCACCAAAATGAAGGCTTTTAATCTAATGTTTACCATAGCAATTGATGCATGGACAAGCTTCTGCAAGCGTAGATATTTGAACGAACATTTGTATTATATTAATGGGACATTCGAAAACGTAGGGTTGATGCGAATTTCAGGATTCGTTTCAAGGTTATCATTATAATAATTCACAAGCTACTATCCATCCATTTGTCATTTATTTTAAAAGTGCTGCAAGTGAATATATACAGCACCGAAGTTTTATACTCATTTCGGATATAAACGATCACAACAGTACTACAGTCCATTTTTTCATTACAAAACTTATTGAATTCATCAGAACGCATATAAATTCTAATATTAGGAATAGTAGATGCTTGTATGAGCTAAGAATGAAGGTAATTCTTCACGAGGATGAAGTTTCCCGAAACGAGCGTAGCGAGGGGAGGGAATCATCCGAGTGAAGAATTGCCATCATCCTAAGCGAATACAAGATACTATTTTATCCACGACTGTAAAATATTTCGTTTAATTTCCAGTTTTCATGCAAAAATTTGTATCGCCATATTGAAATAAAAACATCAAAGATAGCGAAAAACAAAACAAGTTGGTTGTTTAATTTGTTAGGGGAATATTCAATAAACTATAGAGCTGTTAAATAATTTTAATCAAATTCACTAGTTGTGGAATGAATACAATTACAATGGAAGACATACGCATGGAATTTATAACACCGACGGGGCACCTTCTCAATACAAAAATAAACATAACCTAATTAACTTATGCCATCATTAAAAAGACTTTAAGGTTGATGCAGAATGGCATTTTCATGCTACCAGCCATAGCAAGGGACCTTGCGATGGGATTGTTGGTACACCGAAGCGTGCTGCACACCGTTACAGTATGGGGAGCAGAAATATTATTGATACACCAAAAAAACTTTTCGAATGGGCTTTAAAATGGGAATCTACCATGAATTTTGGATACGCCGATTAAAATGAATATCAATTAACAAAAGAAAAATTACAAAATCGATATAAAAATGCGATTACTATAAGTGGAACTCAAAAATTTCATTCTTTTGTACCATTAAATACTGAGACAATAATTGCAAAAATATTTTCCAACTCAAAAGAAACTTTTGAATGTAAAATAAGTTAATAATTTTTAATAACTATATTAATTTTCTTCATATTTGTAATTTAATGTTAAAATACAATCTTTTACTTTATGATTCCATAATAACATAATACGAACATAATGCTTCTCCAGTCAAAAGTTCCTAAATAGATTTAGTTAGTTTTACGGTTTTTTTGTTTGCAGTCGAGACTGTCAAATTATTTTTTATAAGAGTAACAAGTGATTACTAAAAGCGATAAATAAACATTTCATTTTTTTATGCCATCTAATACAAAGAAAATAATTGCAGAAGTGTTTTCCTATTCAAAAGAAACTTCTGTTTGTAAAATAAGTAAATCATTTTTAACAATTGTATTTATTTTATTTATTCTACTACATATATAATTTTTATAATATTTTAAAAAGTTCATTTAATAATAAAATATTTGATATATAACATAAAAAAAATCTCTTAGTTTATAACGCCATTTTTATAATTTTCCTTCAGATCAAAAAAAACTGATTCCCGACAGTCATATGCACAACGAATTTTATCTTTAAAACAAAAAATATCGCTAGTACTAAACTTTCACAAGTTGTTATATATCATAAATGATATGTCGTTGAATAGGTATTAGAACAAAGTTTTTAAAAATGTACACTGTTAATTTTTTGAAATAATTTTTAACGGTGTAACATAAGAAAAAAACGGTGTAATTGAAGAAAAGATGGCGCTACGCCGTTTTATTTTTTTAAAGTAAATTGAAGCTTATTTTATATCTAACAACTTGTGAAAATTTAGTACTAGTGATATTTTTTGTTTTAAAGATAAAATTCGTTGTGCATATGACTGTCGGGAATCAGTTTTTTTTGTTCTGAAGGAAAATTATAAAAATGGCGTTATAAACTAAGAGATTTTTTTTTAATGTGAAATATCCAATATTTTATTATTAAATGATCTTTTTAAAATGTTATAAAAATTATATATGTACAGTAAAGAAAATATGATCAATTTCAGCATAAATCCACAAAAGCGCTTATTGCTATGTACATTAAATGAAGCTTATAGGAGTTTAAAAATAAGTTGCCCGTTGTGAAAATAGGATTTACTAAATTCACGTCCCTTCGACCACAAGAATGTATAAAATTATCCCAAGGAGTTCATAATGTGTGCGTGTGTACCATACATCAAAATATGAAACTAATGATTCAACACTTTAAGATGTCTTGGATTACTGATGCTGCTTTCCAGAATTATAAAACATTAATTGACCTTGTTTCATGTGGTGAATCAACAGAAGATTGTCATACTTTGAAGTGCAATGAATGTTCAAAAACTTCAACAACTTCAAGAAAGATTACTAAATGATTCTGACGTTAAAGGAATACTTCAAGTCAAATATCAACAATGGATTACCACTGATCGATGCAATTTGGGTACTTTAATAGAAACTGTAGAAAAATTTATGAAAAAATTTATTTACCGTTTACAAATTTTGATACCACACAACTTTATAGCAAAACATCAATCTACATTCATTGAGGAAAGAAATAAAATTAGAACCAGGAGAGTGCTTCGTTCAAGGTGATTTTTGTGAAAACTACGCCTCCATAATTCAGGATTCGTTTCAAGGTTATCATTATAATAATTCACAAGCTACTATTCATCCATTTGTCATTTATTTTAAAAGTGCTGCAAGTGAATATATACAGCACCGAAGTTTTATACTCATTTCGGATATAAACGATCACAACAGTACTACAGTCCATCTTTTCATTACAAAACTTATTGAATTCATCAGAACGCATATAAATTCTAATATTAGGAATAGTAGATTCTTGTATGAGCTTAGAATGAAGGTAATTCTTCACGAGGATGAAGTTTCCCGAAACGAGCGTAGCGAGGGGAGGGAATCATCCGAGTGAAGAATTGCCATCATCCTAAGCGAATACAAGATACTATTTTATCCACGACTGTAAAATATTTCGTTTAATTTCCAGTTTTCATGCAAAAATTTGTATCGCCATATTGAAATAAAAACATCAAAGATAGCGAAAAACAAAACAAGTTGGTTGTTTAATTTGTTAGGGGAATATTCAATAAACTATAGAGCTGTTAAATAATTTTAATCAAATTCACTAGTTGTGGAATGAATACAATTACAATGGAAGACATACGCATGGAATTTATAACACCGACGGGGCACCTTCTCAATACAAAAATAAACATAACCTAATTAACTTATGCCATCATAAAAAAGACTTTAAGGTTGATGCAGAATGGCATTTTCATGCTACCAGCCATAGCAAGGGACCTTGCGATGGGATTGTTGGTACACCGAAGCGTGCTGCACACCGTTACAGTATGGGGAGCAGAAATATTATTGATACACCAAAAAAACTTTTCGAATGGGCTTTAAAATGGGAATCTACCATGAATTTTGGATACGCCGATTAAAATGAATATCAATTAACAAAAGAAAAATTACAAAATCGATATAAAAATGCGATTACTATAAGTGGAACTCAAAAATTTCATTCTTTTGTACCATTAAATACTAAGACAATAATTGCAAAAATATTTTCCAACTCAAAAGAAACTTTTGAATGTAAAATAAGTTAATAATTTTTAATAACTATATTAATTTTCTTCATATTTGTAATTTAATGTTAAAATACAATCTTTTACTTTATGATTCCATAATAACATAATACGAACATAATGCTTCTCCAGTCAAAAGTTCCTAAATAGATTTAGTTATTTTTACGGTTTTTTTGTTTGCAGTCGAGACTGTCAAATTATTTTTTATAAGAGTGACAAGTGATTACTAAAAGCGATAAATAAACATTTCATTTTTTTATGCCATCTAATACAAAGAAAATAATTGCAGAAGTGTTTTCCTATTCAAAAGAAACTTCTGTTTGTAAAATAAGTAAATCATTTTTAACAATTGTATTTATTTTATTTATTCTACTACATATATAATTTTTATAATATTTTAAAAAGTTCATTTAATAATAAAATATTTGATATTTAACATAAAAAAAATCTCTTAGTTTATAACGCCATTTTTATAATTTTCCTTCAGAACAAAAAAAACTGATTCCCTACAGTCATATGCACAACGAATTTTATCTTTAAAACAAAAAATATCGCTAGTACTAAACTTTCACAAGTTGTTATATATCATAAATGATATGTCGTTGAATAGGTATTAGAACAAAGTTTTTAAAAATGTACACTGTTAATTTTTTGAAATAATTTTTAACGGTGTAACATAAGAAAAAAACGGTGTAATTGAAGAAAAGATGGCGCTACGCCGTTTTAATTTTTTAAAGTAAATTGAAGCTTATTTTATATCTAACAACTTGTGAAAATTTAGTACTAGTGATATTTTTTGTTTTAAAGATAAAATTCGTTGTGCATATAACTGTCGGGAATCAGTTTTTTTTGTTCTGAAGGAAAATTATAAAAATGGCGTTATAAACTAAGAGATTTTTTTTTAATGTTAAATATCCAATATTTTATTATTAAATGATCTTTTTAAAATGTTATAAAAATTATATATGTACAGTAAAAAAAATATGATCAATTTCAGCATAAATCCACAAAAGCGCTTATTGCTATGTACATTAAATGAAACTTATAGGAGTTTAAAAATAAGTTGCCCGTTGTGAAAATAGGATTTACTAAATTCACGTCCCTTCGACCACAAGAATGTATAAAATTATCCCAAGGAGTTCATAATGTGTGCGTGTGTACCATACATCAAAATATGAAACTAATGATTCAACACTTTAAGATGTCTTGGATTACTGATGCTGCTTTCCAGAATTATAAAACATTAATTGACCTTGTTTCATGTGGTGAATCAACAGAAGATTGTCATACTTTGAAGTGCAATGAATGTTCAAAAAACTTCAACAACTTCAAGAAAGATTACTAAATGATTCTGACGTTAAAGGAATACTTCAAGTCAAATATCAACAATGGATTACCACTGATCGATGCAATTTGGGTACTTTAATAGAAACTGTAGAAAAATTTATGAAAAGATTTATTTACCGTTTACAAATTTTGATACCACACAACTTTATAGCAAAACATCAATCTACATTCATTGAGGAAAGAAATAAAATTAGAACCAGGAGAGTGCTTCGTTCAAGGGGATTTTTGTGAAAACTACGCCTTAATAATTCAGAATTCGTTTCAAGGTTATCATTATAATAATTCACAAGCTACTATTCATCCATTTGTCATTTATTTTAAAAGTGCTGCAAGTGAATATATACAGCACCGAAGTTTTATACTCATTTCGGATATAAACGATCACAACAGTACTACAGTCCATCTTTTCATTACAAAACTTATTGAATTCATCAGAACGCATATAAATTCTAATATTAGGAATAGTAGATTCTTGTATGAGCTAAGAATGAAGGTAATTCTTCACGAGGATGAAGTTTCCCGAAACGAGCGTAGCGAGGGGAGGGAATCATCCGAGTGAAGAATTGCCATCATCCTAAGCGAATACAAGATACTATTTTATCCACGACTGTAAAATATTTCGTTTAATTTCCAGTTTTCATGCAAAAATTTGTATCGCCATATTGAAATAAAAACATCAAAGATAGCGAAAAACAAAACAAGTTGGTTGTTTAATTTGTTAGGGGAATATTCAATAAACTATAGAGCTGTTAAATAATTTTAATCAAATTCACTAGTTGTGGAATGAATACAATTACAATGGAAGACATACGCATGGAATTTATAACACTGACGGGGCCCCTTCTCAATACAAAAATAAACATAACCTAATTAACTTATGCCCTCATTAAAAAGACTTTAAGGTTGATGCAGAATGGCATTTCCATGCTACCAGCCATAGCAAGGGACTTGCGATGGGATTGTTGGTACACCGAAGCGTGCTGCACACCGTTACAGTATGGGGAGCAGAGATATTATTGATACACCAAAAAAACTTTTCGAATGGGCTTTAAATGGCAATCTACCATGAATTTTGGATACGCCGATTAAAATGAATATCAATTAACAAAAGAAAAATTACAAAATCGATATAAAAATGCGATTACTATAAGTGGAACTCAAAAATTTCATTCTTTTGTACCATTAAATACTAAGACAATAATTGCAAAAATATTTTCCAACTCAAAAGAAACTTTTGAATGTAAAATAAGTTAATAATTTTTAATAACTATATTAATTTTCTTCATATTTGTAATTTAATGTTAAAATACAATCTTTTACTTTATGATTCCATAATAACATAATACGAACATAATGCTTCTCCAGTCAAAAGTTCCTAAATAGATTTAGTTATTTTTACGGTTTTTTTGTTTGCAGTCGAGACTGTCAAATTATTTTTTATAAGAGTGACAAGTGATTACTAAAAGCGATAAATAAACATTTCATTTTTTTATGCCATCTAATACAAAGAAAATAATTGCAGAAGTGTTTTCCTATTCAAAAGAAACTTCTGTTTGTAAAATAAGTAAATCATTTTTAACAATTGTATTTATTTTATTTATTCTACTACATATATAATTTTTATAATATTTTAAAAAGTTCATTTAATAATAAAATATTTGATATTTAACATAAAAAAAAATCTCTAAGTTTATAACGCCATTTTTATAATTTTCCTTCAGAACAAAAAAAACTGATTCCCGACAGTCATATGCACAACGAATTTTATCTTTAAAACAAAAAATATCGCTAGTACTAAACTTTCACAAGTGGTTAGATATAAAATAAGCTTCAATTCACTTTTTAAAAAAAACGGCGTCATCTTTTCTTCAATAACACCAACGGCCATCTTTTCTTCAATATTACCGTTTTTTCTTAAGTTACACCGTTAAAAATTATTTCAAAAAATTGACAGTGTACATTTTTAAAAACTTTATTCTAATACCTATTCAACGACATATCATTTATGAAAATCAATTGAGTAGTTTTTCTACAATCGCTCGTCAAAATGCACTCACATAACAAAATAGCAAAAAATGGAGGGGCACCCTGTGAAGACCCCTGCTCGAAAAAAAAAATTCTAAGAGAACTTTTATTTTTTATTTATGAAAGACTATCTATAAACAAAAAATAATCAAAATTAAAAGCGGCCAAGTCAAACCGATGTTGAATCCTCGTGAAATTGCTCATATATATATATATATATATATATATATATATATATATATATATATATATATATATATATATATATATATATATATATATATATATATATATATATATATATATATATATATATATATATATATATATATATATATATATATATATATATATATATATATGTTGTTGTTGGATTTCTTGGGCGTTTTTTAATTTGATTAAAAAATTTTTTTGTTTTCTTTGGTGTATAGCCCTATATTTTATATTGTTTTAATTTCCTATTCTAAACATTTAACGTTTCGTTGGCATTCCCAACATTTTCAAAAATCTATAAATTAACAAATAATACAATAAAATTATTTTTATTAAAAATTACGTATAAAACCATACATAAAACATACATACATACATAATACATACAAAAAACAAACATATGTATATGTATATATATATCGATGGTCTAGCGCACAGATGTGGTAAGTGACATTTAGCAAATTGTTCAGTACAGGCGTTTGAAAGTTTACACTTCAATAAAAATTGAAAATGTAAAATATTATGTGGTGGAATTCGATAGAGTTTTATAGTAGTTATCTAGTCTTTATTGTAATTATGTCTTTCTACATGATAGAACTTAAGAGATACATGAATAATATTTAGTTTTATACAAACCATAAGTACTTACCACAGTACATGTGCAGTACAGTACAGTACAACAATGCCATCTACTGGATAAAATATTAAACATACACATACAATATTTTTACATTATATGAAAAATGAAATGGAGAATTTTATAGAGTATTTAACTCATTTTCTCAAAAAATGTCACTTACCACATCTGTGCGCTAGACCATCGATATATATATATATATATATATATATATATATATATATATATATATATATATATATATATATATATATATATATATATATATATATATATATATATATATATATATATATATATATATATATATATATATATATATATATATATATATATATATATATATATATATATATATATATATATACTAGCGGGACCCGGCGTGCTTTGCTACGCCTATAAATACAGTTTGTGTGTATACATTTTGTTGACGTAGTAGCAATAATTTCAAAGAGTTGTAATGAGAAATCTATTTTTTTTTAAATATGAATGTAAAAGGATCAGCACTCTATTTGATCAGTAAAATATAAAAAAAAATAGTATTATATGTACAACAAAGGATATATAAAAAAAATACGCGATCAAATAAGTTTTCAGGTGTGTCTATATACAACATTAGAACATACGGAACAAAAACGGATTCACAAATTTTCACAGTTCTCATGCGATTTAATATACGCTTTCTTTACCTGTGGTAGGTTACTAAAAACGTTGCAAAAAATTTTGATCGTTATGTCATTTTATGGTCAGCAAGGGCAGTAAGAATAGCGACAATATATTCGATGAAGGTATAGAAGAAGTGATGCAAAAAAGGAAAAGAAGAAGTGATGCCAAAAAATCAAAATTATTTGGATGTTTTTGTATTAGAATTCATAGGATGTGAATTCATAGGATGAGAAATATTTCTATCTAGTCAACATTCTAAGTTATTTTGAAGTCATTATTGATTGTTGCAAATAAATGCGAAACTAATATCTTACACACGGTCAATATATTGGCATATATGTTCCACATATAGACAACATTAATGGAATATTAATTTTTGGGCGATTTTGTGAGCAATTATTGCTCAAAGTAATTATTGAAAGTATTATTCCCGATAATAAGTAATTATTGCCGGGATTGAACTCACACTCATCAGAGACATCATAGTTCAAAGTCATCTTACAGACTCAGCCACAGTGGATGAAACAACAATAAAAGATATTTTAATTTTCATGTTCAGATACTTTCTGAGTATCATATTTATTTAAATTGAATTCTTCATCTGTGATTATACAATTGTAAATTGTATTTATTCCCGGCACGAAGCACACAAAAACTGTTTTAAAGAAGTTTTTCTGATCGAAAATAAAAAATGCTTTAAAATTGCAAAATTCATGTGAATTAAAATAATTACTTTAAGCTGAATCACTCTAAAAATCTCTCAAAACTTTATTTATTTTACACCAAATAGTGTAAAACGTTAATTTAACATTATACCTGTCGCATATTGTCGGTATCTCATAAGAAAGGAAATTCAAGAAAACTCGTTCTGATAACAGCCGTGTTCGATTTGACTGCAACATTTGAAACAACGAAAAATTTAATACAATTGTTGTTGTTTTTTCAGTTGTTTCAGTCAAACTAAACGTACCAAACATTCAATTTACATTGTATCATTTTTATTGCAACAATTATTTATTTTAATAAGGAAAAAATTTCAAAATGTCGTTTTAATTCTATTTCTTTGTTCGTGCTTGTGGGCACCCATTATACTTTGTGTTTTCCGTCTAGATGCGTACACGAACAAATCAGAAGGTATTCCGACGCTAGCTGACCACATACAGTTGTCCAGAAGTGAGAAGTACGGAATCTCCAAATCTACCACATCCTTGCAGCAATTTTCCTTGTTTTTTGTTGATGGTCATTGCAAAAGTAAGTCGCACTGGAAACTAAACGTTTGAATTCAAATGTCATATCTGTTGGGATCATTGAAATGCGTAGCAACAGTACATCTTCCCCTCTGAATTTTCCATTCAAAACTGTAGCTTCAATGACATTGTTCATCATCTTTTTCACCAAAAAATTTTAAAAAGATTTGTGCTATTTCAAAATATTTGAAATATTTTTTTAATAAAATGTGTTGTGTAGTTGGAATTACAATATGTCTCACAACAACACATAAAACCCTTAAAGACCTAGGTTCCACACCATCATGTTTTTTAAATTGATGGACGCAAATTTCTTATTTTATGGTTTTTATATTCATTTTAAAGAATGGAAAACTAAATAATAAATCCTTTCACATAATAATAAACGACGAAGGGCAATATTTCATGATAAAATAAAAATAAAATACTTTTTTTTTTTCAAATTTGTAGGAACAAAGCTAAATTGGGTTACCAATTATCCTTATAGTGCTAGAAGCATATACCAAGATCATGTAAACACGGTTTTCCTGAGGGATTACACCCGGCATATATAATAGTTATATGGAAGCTCATTTCTTCAAGCGAACGAAAAAGTTCATTTTTTAAAGATATATGAAAAAATAAAAAAAATTTGCGTCCATCAACACCTTAGAAAGCATGTTGTTGTGGACCTTATTCTTCAAAGGTTGTCATGAGCTGTTGTTGCTCACATTGTAATTCGTACTACCCAACACATTTTATTTTAAAAGAAATAGCGTGTCATCATCAAAGAATATTCTATAACTAACACTAAGGGTGCTATCGTTGATTGAAAAAAGTTCACCCTAAGATATCACTTTGGCTAGTGATATCTCACTGCTATTGCCAGTGGTTTACGATAACTCTAGCTAACTCATATGCAAATAGCAGGAATCTAAGTACGCGGGGTTGTCACACCCATAGATAAAAAATTTAAAATTTTACAAATCTTCTCTCGGGAGTATATATTTAATTCGTTATTGAATTCTTTAATTATTACTATAAAAACATTGATCAAAGCAAACTACGCGCATAAACCGATATTTAAACAAAAAACCAATTAAAATAATTATCACCAATCATCAATGAAAAAATAATACACGACAATTTTAAAAAGCAAATCGTAGTGTATTACGTATATATATATATATATATATATATATATATATATATATATATATATATATATATATATATATATATATATATATATATATATATATATATATATATATATATATATATATATATATATATATATATATATATATATATATATATATATATATATATATTATATATATATTATATTTTACACTGGTAAAAATGCTATATATAAATACAATTTTTACACAGTCAAATTTAGCTGTGTCGTTTTGTAAGTTTTTAGTTGATGAATTTGACAATATGAATAGTGAAAATAGTTCATATATTTTCTCTAAAAACAGATATTACAGATATTTTTTTTACCCACTGGAAGTCATCGTTTAAAGTATAAATTTAAAAAATTGTAGGTAAAGTTTCGATTAAAAACAAATATAAATAGATTTTTTAATAATATTTATTTGTTTATTTAATAAATTTTTTTTATTTTTTTTTTTGGCGGAAAGAACTCAGAAAATATATTTTTTATCTGACAGTTAATTATCGGAGGAAAAAATTATACGATATATCTGATACAAATTTTATTTTGCCGCTCCGATTTCTCCGATATAGAAAAAAACACTCATTATTAGTTTAATTAATTAATTACACACAATTGATATACTGATTAGTTTTGATTCGATTCGATCAAAATATTCAAAATATTCAATCCCTTCAAAATACTGCGATACTGACAGAAATAAACACAGCAACCGAAACAACAACAGAAACAGTAAATCAAATTCAATCTCAAATATTCAATCCTTTAAATAACCCACCACCTGCAAGTGACCACCGAAACCTATTTACTTTCAGTCACTAGTTAGAAAAACATTTTCAGTCACTACTTAGAAAAAGTTTTCCTTTCACATAGGTTTTACTATATATTAAAATGACATTTTCGTAGCTTGAAGTGAATATTTTTTTTTACAATAACACAAGAACTGTGCATTGCAAAATTCTAAAAAAAATTGATATGTTTCTTAAATTAGGTGCGCTTTCATATGACACCCCCCACTCATTTGGGCCAGACATTTTTTTTCCCTCCCCACACCCATCCCCTAAACACACAGAAATATAACACTAGTTTACAAATTTTGATCTTTTTTGTCTCCTTGACTGAAACCCAACTTTTCTTGTAGATTTTGACCTGCTGAACACGAATATCATATTAATTTTTTTATATTAGCTCTTGTTTTTGAGATATTTGCGATAAACCAATTTTTTCGGTCAAAAAAAGGTTATTTTGGTTTTTGGATTGCATATTTTACAAAACAAACAAATTCAATATATTAATGAAACAAGTGCATATTAAAGGTACTAACAAACATTTTAAGTTATTTTTGTAAAAATCCATCAAGGATTCTGGAAGCTAGATTCGAAAAAAATTGAAAAAAAAAAAACAAAAATTTATGATTTTTAAAAATTTTTCCATATTAGTTGAATATGGGAAAATTTTTAAAAAACATAAATTTTTGTTTTATTTTCAACTTTTTGGCAAATAAAAATTGAAATTTTTTTTAATTTTCTGGAGCCCGTGGTAATCCCTTTCTTTTAAGGCATTTCCCTTTTTTTTAAGTTAAAAAACACGAGTTTTGGTGCAGGTTGTACTAGTTATTCAGGTTTTCCCAAAAAAGGCAAAACTAAAAATTTGGAAAAAAAATTTTTTTACTAAGAATAATCTAAATTGTGCAACATAATTGATTTATATATAAGTGGTTATACAGATTTTTGAGTAAAAACTGCGAGCCATTTTGAGTTTTCGTTATGTCAACCGTGTTTATGTATCTTTTCGTTTCTTTTTGTGCCACATCGTAAATAATATTTTACAAGTTCAGTCGTTCTCAAACATCAACTAATAATTGTTTTAAAATAGTAAAGTGTAAAGTTAATCCTATTTAAATGGTTTCTCAAGAAGTTTAAAGTGTAAAACTAGTCCAAAGTCGTTTTGCTTTATTTGTGGAATTTGCATAATACATCCAGCTAAAAAAAATCACTCCATATATAAGAATTGCATACCTTCATTACTTTGGCATAAAACTGAATGAAGATCGTGGATGCCGAAAAATAGTTGTGTCAACTGCAACTTAACACATTCCAAATGGTACAATAGAGAAAATGTTAGTTTAACGTATTAACGTTGTGTTACGACCAGGTTTTGACCATAACTCGCAATTTTGACTCAAAAATCTGTATAATAACTCATATATAAAACAGTTATGTTGCAGAATTTAAATTATTCTAAGTAAAAATTTTTTTCTAAATTGTGAGTTTTGACTTTTTTTGGGAAAACGTGAATAACTTGGTGCAACCTGCACCAAAATTCGTGTTTTTTTAACTTAAAAGAAAGGATATTGAATCAGCTGTAGGTTTCAGGAAAAAAAAATTAACAATCTTTGTTTGTTCAAAATTTATGGCGAATAGAGAAAAATTTGAAAAAAACGTAAATATTTCATTTTTTTCAACTTTTTTCGAAGATAACTTCCAGAATCCTTGATGGATTTTCCCAAAAAAACGTAAAATGTTTGTTAGTATTACTTGTTTGCGTATCACTTGCACTACTATGCACTTGTTTCATTAATATATTAAATTTGTTTGTTTTGTAAAATATGCGATCCAAAAACCTGAATAACCTTTTTGTTCCTCGAAAAAATTGGTTTTTCGCAAGTATCTCAAAAACAAGAGCTAACCTAAGAAATGAATGTTCGTGTTCAGCAGGCCAAAATCTATAGGAAAAATTGGGTTGCATTTAGGGAGATTTTTTTGTAAACTAGTGTAATTATTTGAGACTTAGCTATGATTTTCATTCGAAATTCACCATCCTTCCTATCTCAGTGAATTTTTTCTGTCAATCATCGTTAAACGTAGGGGGCAGAACGGTCTGAACTTATACTTTTTTGACAATAACTCAAAAACTGTGCACCGCAAAATTCTAAAAAAAAATGGTAATATGTTCTAAATTAGGTGCTCTCTCAAATGACACCCTACTTGATTACGATTTTAGATAGTTAAATATTTTACCCCTTTAAAAATGTTCTACCCCTTCTCATTTCCACCCCCTTGATAAATATCTGTGGCAATTCAGAAAAACCACTTATGTTTTTTTAAGCAAATTTTCAGGAGACCAGCTACAAACTTTAAATTAATATGTGAAAAAATTTAGGACGTTATTAACCTCATTTTTTTTTTAAGTTGTTGTATATCGTCGCTTTAATAATGAAACAACGTATTCGCAAAAGTGTAGTTTCGAGATAATTGGGTTTAAAGATTTTTCGATTTTCTGATTTTCGTTTTCTCGGCAGCACTATTGAATGAATAAAGATATTGGAAAAAAAATTTCTACCAATTAATCTTGACTAATTTTCCCACAGCATATTAAAATTTCACATTGGTACCTGCTGGCTTTTTTACCTAAAAAGAGGTGAAAAGTCAATCAGGTACCTTATACGTTATTTCATATTTCATATACGTTATTTCATTTTGCATGGAAGTACGATTAAGCCTAAAACTAATTATTATTAAACTAACGCATAATATTCTTACAATTTTTTATTTATATGAACCGGCATATCATGTAGTAATGAATGATTTTTCTCTCTCTCTGGCGTTTACATCCCATGGAGGGATTTTGCCGTCTGTGCAATCAGCTTCCAATCGTCTCGTTCCATGACCAGTTGACCCCAGTTTCGACATCCTATATCACGAAGGTCTTGGATGATGTCATCACGCCAGCGTTGTCTAGGTCTTACTCTTCGACGAACACCAGCTGGTTGTTGTTGGGACGCTTTTTTAATCATTCTATCTAATGGTGTCCTTTCTACATGACCAAACCATCTAATCCGGTTAGATTTAATGAATCCGATTACATCGCAGCCTCCAAGAAGCTGTCTGATTTCATGATTCATTCGGATTCTATACTGATTTTCAGCAACTTTACATGGACCATAAATTGTTCGTATAACTTTCCTCTCGAATGTTGATAAAATTCTACAATCGGAGGAAGTCAGTGTCCAGCTTTCACTTCCAAAGGTAAGCACAGGTCGAATTAATGCTTTGTAAAGTGTGAGTTTGCACGACTGCGAAAGATGTTTAGATCGCAAAAGTTTTGAGTATGCGTAGAAAACTCTGTATGCGGCTGAGACACGAGCTTTAATATCTGCCTGCATGTCATTTGACGATGTTATTACAGACCCGAGGTATTTGAAGTTTTCTACACGTTCCACTTCATAGTCGCCAGTATTCAGATTGTCGGGAGGTATATTCCTGGATGTTGTTAAAAGTTTAGTCTTGCCGGTGTTAATGCATAATCCAAGTCGTTTAGCATTTCTTTCAAGCTGAGAGAGACTATCCTTGATATCGCTTGTTCTACGTCCGAGAAGCACAATATCATCTGCATAGCCAAGAATTTGACTAGATTTGTTAAATATACAGTTTTGTGTCTCAATGCGGCTTTTTCTTATCGCGTACTCAAGCGCCAAATTAAATAGTACGGGTGCGAGTGCATCACCTTGTCGAACACCTGATGTTATATCAAAAGAGTCAGAAACTGACCCTTCGATTACTATTCTACAATTTGATCCCGATGTTGTGAGTTTGCACAGAGAAACAAGTTTCTCTGGAATACCAAGGCATATGAGACCAGAGGTTGTCGCGGATGATGCTATCATATGCTTGCTTGAAATCAACGTAGAGCTGGTGAATGCTGATGTTGTACTCCCAACATTTTTCCAGAATCATCCTTAAGGTAAAACATTGATCTGTGGTTGAACGGTTGGGACGAAAACCACACTGATAGTCGCCGATGATAGATTCGGCAAACGGGATGAGCCGAGCGAGTACGACATTAGCTAGTATTTTATATGCAGTGTTCAACAGTGCGATTCCACGATAATTTGCACACTTTAGGCGGTCACCTTTTTTATGTAGCGGAACAATGAGAGCTGTTTTCCATTCAGCAGGTAGTTCTTCTTGGTCCCAGATTGCAAGAATCAGATCATATATACGTGAGACCAGAGCTGCTCCTCCATTCTTAAGTAGTTCTGCAGGGATTCCATCGATACCTGGTGATTTGCCATTTTTTAATTTTTTGATGGCAGCTTCCACTTCTTCTATTGTTGGGTAAGGGACAAAAATCTCCTCACTTGACGGAGCAATTGCTCGAATAGGATGAACTTCGTTCGTCCTATTCAGTAGGTCTTGAAAGTGGGATCGCCATACTTCCAGCACATCACGTTCACTTGTTGTAAGCTCGTTGTTTCCATTTTTGATGGCTGTAGATCTTGGGTGGAAATCTTTGGTCAGATTCCGCGCATTGGCAAAACACTCTTTCGAATTTCCATTAGCCGCATGTTGGTTGATGTTTTCGATGCAGCTCTTCATGTGTTCGCGTTTCTTTTTCCGTAGGAGTTTTGCTGAGGCTTTTCTGGCGCATAGATAATCAGTTTGGGAGCTTCGGGTGTTTCTTGTTAACCATTTTTCTCGCAGTTTTTGTTTGTGCTCAATGATTTCGCGGCACTCGTCATCAAACCATTCGTTACGTGATTTCGGTGGTCGTCTTCCGATTGTAGTTTGTGCTGCGGATATGATGGTTGATTGAAGCGTTTGCCATTCTTCTTGTATGTTTAATGGCATCTCAGATGGGATGTCATGCTCTTCTTTGTTTTGCGTTACAATTTCCTGATATCTATTCAGTGTTTCCAGGTGTTTAAATGCTTCGACATTCCAGCGCACGGTCTTTTTTGCTTGCCTATTAAATGTAGATGATAATTTGCACTTATACTTAAAGATGACAAGCATATGATCGGTGTCCATATCAGCACCTCTGTATGATCGAACGTCAGTTACACTTGTAGAGTGTCTCTTAGAAATCATGACGTGATCGATTTGATTTTCAGTTCTTGCATCATTTGATTTCCACGTTGCTTTGTGGATTCTCTTATGAGGAAAGAAAGTGCTGGAAATTACTAGATCATACATCATAGCCAGTTCAGCTGTGCGAAAGCCGTTATTGTTACTAGCATGATGCAAGCTGTTAGGGCCGACATGTGTTTTAAGTTCTGCACTTCTACTAATTTGCGCATTGAAGTCACCTACCACGATTTTTATATCGTGCCGCGGGATGTTATTGATGACTTCTTCGAGTTCTAGAAAGAACAGGTCTTTAATGTCATCTGTTTTGTCTTCAGTAGGTGCATGAACATTGATGATCGTTACATTAAATTTTTGCGTGCGGATTCTCATTGTGCATATCCACATATTAATTGGGCGAAAGTCGATAACATGTTGATTCACGCGACGATGTGTGAGAAAGCCAACTCCAAATTCTCCTCCGTTTTCATGACCGCAATAGTAGAGAGTGTATCCCTTGGCTGTTTCGTGGATTCCACTCCCTGGCCATCTTAGTTCTTGTAACGCCACTATATCCAGTGCATAGCTATTGATTTGGTTTGTAAGTTTCAGTAGATCTCCTGGTCTTCTAAGGCTTAGCACGTTCCAGGTTCCCATTTTTAAATCGTAGTCCGGGTACAGTTTCCGAGGTCGTTTTAATAATGAATCTGAGATAATCCGAGGCCTGTGTACAGAATTCATGACAAGTAGTTTTTTTACGGAAATGGGGTGTTAGCCCTTCGCACAACCCAAATTTTCGTGAATGGGTTCGTTCTGCATCTTAAGGTCACCAGAAACAACCTTTTTACATGTTTATATAGCGAGCCGCTTGATCCAAGACAGATGCCCGCTACAAACCGCCCCTAATATGGAGAACAGACGCTTGCTACACGTTTATATAGCGAGCCGCTTGATCCAAGACAGACGCCCGCTCCAAGCCGCCCCTAACATGGAGAACAGACGCTTGAGTTGCATTGGTTTTGTGGCGCCAATGACTCGCCATGGTGCAGAATCATTGAGTATAAGCAGTATTTACTCTGCCCCTCTCAACTACACCAACCTAATTCTGTTAGCATTACCCAGGTAGCACGGCGTGGACGTAGAATTTCGGATTTCACTACCCAAATGAATGATGCTTATACAATATTTTAGATTTACCATTTGGTGTGGCAATCGTAATGTATGTAAAGTATACGACACTGATTTTACCCAAGTTATTATTCTGTAGGAATTGAAATATCGTACATGCATTTAAGCTGTTTCAATATTTAACCAAATTCAAATTTGCATGTACGTTAATTAACAATATATTAATTTTCACCCCCAGTTATAAAAAAATTGGAAAATGTTAAAATGCCACTTTATAGACATCCTTATGGGGAATGCAGCGCACCCATTATATAATAACAACGTATATATGGCATACGTTATTTCATTATTAAAGCGACGATATGATGAATGAATTTTAAAGAGATAAGGAAATTCGTGAATTCCTCATTCAAATAATAGTAAATTTAAAAATTACTGACTTAAGTGGTTTTATTAAACCGAGTTCCTATATTTTGAATAAGATAAGTGGTTTAGATAAGTTCTTTGGGTTATGTTCTATTCAAATTTGAATGAAAAGCGAGATAAGTTGTTGTTCTATAGTAATTTTATTCAAAATTATAATATTAAAATACACTTCATATACACTCAAAAAAAAATTGAAGTTCATGACAACCTCATCTCGAAGTTGGCAGTTTGTTATTCATGCAAAGAAAAATTATTTGCAATCAATTTTACTGTGATTGAGACAACTACACGATAACATTTTCCTAACAACAGAATGAGGTTTATTTAAAATATAAAGTGTTATATCCAATATAACAGTAGTTGAATAAAGATAATAACTATTTCCCTGAAAAAATTTTCTTTGGCCTTATATCAAGAATTTTTCATTTTAAAGTTTAAGTATTTGAGATTAATTGAACTATATTTTATTTTCACATAAATGTTTCGTGTGATTGTCTCAACTTCATCGATTTATAATTGTAGAGTTGTTGAAGCAATTTCGTAGTTTGATTCGCCATATGTGGCCGCACGGTGAGGTTGAGACAATTGCATTTCGATTGGAAATAGGACATGTTTTTTTCAGTGTATGCAATCAAAATAATACTTAAATTCAATTAATCTTTAAATAAGGAACGTTAATTTAACATTCATCTCCATTGCTATCATCATCAAGGTCAGGGTCAACATTTCTTATATGCTCGTCACTTCCAAGATTATGATAGAAACTGTGAAATTCTTCGTCTATTAAAGGCAAAAGAGAAACAAAATCCATCTTTTACTAATTTTTTAAGGTTCATTGTATGTATAACATAGTGGTATAATTTCTAACGAAACATGACTTACGCCACGCTTTGTTATATTTAATAATTTAAAAGGCTGTTCTTCGTCGAAACTAAGATTACAGTACAATTTTCCAAACTCATTTGTGAATCGTAGCCACTTAACATTATGCCAATAAAAATTTTCCCCATCTGTATTTTTTTTTTCTCCACATATTCGTACGAACTGGAAACAATCTCGTGGGTGGTGTACCTTGGCCGTAGTTTTTTTCCTTTTTTTTTATTTACTGCATGATCACTGTCACACTCCATATGAGTGTGACCGGGTACCAGAAATTTGTGATCTACTGTGGTTAAGTTTTTGTTAGTGGTAACAATGGAAAACATTGTAGCAACGAATGAATTCTTATTCTGACCGGCACATGAGTCACTATAGAAAATTAATGATTTGAGGAGGGAGTTGTAGAATATGTTCCAAAAGACACATTTAACATTTGACTACTTACATAATCATGAACAGTAAGATTAAAAGTCCATAGAGGTTGTTTATAAAACGATACTGAAGTTTTCATAAATGGTATGGGCAAGCATTGTTGCAGATCAAAAGTGAATACTTTACAGTTATCCGAAGAATCGCATTTAAGCTTATCGGATCTCTTACTCGCATAACCCGACTCAACTAGTTCATGATGAGCTTTTTGTTCAATTTGTAACGACTGTTTCGCAGCTTCGGTAGATGCTACATTAAGTTTGGCCTTAAAAAGTTCACACTTATTACATACATCTAAGTGTGGTTTTTTAAATTTTATATTCATTCCTGAAAATAAATTAAAAGTTTTGAGTTTATTGTAATAATTTTCAAATAATTGAACAAAAGTACAAACCTTTAAACATTTGTGAATATTTGGATAATGACACTGGTTTCTGGCGACATTCAGAATATAGTTTATGCATGGTTACGAGGGTTAAATCAGATTGAAAATAAAGCTGAGACGTATGTATTCTTGAATAATAGCTTTCATAAGCCGGAAAGGACATTATGTGGTTTTTAATTTCAGTGATCTCATCAGCGGTTAATGTGTTTGGAGGTACACTTTTTCCTCGACCATCGGATAAATTATTTGGCATGGTTCAATTGAGCTTTTTATTAGCAACGGATTTTATAAAATTGTCTGTTTCTCCAAGTGTGAACCGAAAGCACTTTTGGCATGCGTCAGTAAGCTTGACATTGATGTCAAGCTTACTGACGCATGCCATACTTATCAGTGTATATGTGTAATTTCGTAATTTTTGTTTTCCAGCACTTTTATGAATTGTTTTAATTTTTACTGGATTTACAGTAATAATTTCTGAAGCATATAAAACACGTAGATCATATTTGCCCAAAGACCAATATTTTTTAAATATTTCGTTTTGTTCCTTAAATGAAACCTTGGATTTACAGTTTTTTCGACAAATTTCTAACGAGCGACACTTGCGTATTTTAATAGTTTTCTCTCCGGTTTTGTAGCTTTTACCAGTATTTCTTTTTAATTGTATGTCTCTGCGTAATGCACTTTTGGAGATACATGGACGATTTTCATTTACGGACATTGACGATGTTGGTAAATGTTCGTTTAATTCACAATCTGATTCAATATTCCGTTCTATTTGCTCTGCTTATTCATCCATTTCACTATCACCTTTGGAGGGGCAGATAGGTCTGTAATCAGGGTCTAAGTCACTATCATCAAACGACTCATCTATTAATATAAAACAGCGGTGCCCAAACTGCGGCCATCTGGCCGCATGCGGCCAGTTTTATGATTTGGTGCGGCCAGTAAAAATATTATAAAAATAGCAAATACCACAATAATAATAAGTTCCGTTTAAAAAAGTACAATATTTTGGTACGTACTAAATTCAAACTTAAATATTCCTAACAAATTCCTATAGAAATAGACTAACTGACATTAATTTGAAAAACGAACTAAGAATTAGTAATACTACATAAGAATTTAATGTTCGCGACTTAATTTGAATAAAAAATCTTAACATAATTTATACTGTTTATTTATTTTTTTTCCGTGCGGCCAGTCATTCTTGTTCTTGTAAATTTTTGGCCATCTCTTCCATGATTTCTGGGCACCCCTGATATAAAACAATGTCATTAACGCATTCCCCTACACGTTGCACGTAAGTCGACGATCCTCGTGGTTACTTTAGATTATTAAACCGAAGTTTACTAAGTAATTGTTTACAAAACGCATTATTGTTCTTTTATACCTTTGTGTACTGTTTCCTTACCCAAAACTGTCAACTTACATTTACAAAAATGTTTTCTGCGTATTTTGCACACAATTATTTAGTCAATTTTGACTGCTTAATCTAGTGGCCAATAAGATCTAAGTCGTGTCGCATGAAGTGATACGACTATGGGAATAAGAGTGTTGTTCAATGATAATTTTTCAAATAAATACTTACCTAGATAAACTTCTTCAGCATTGTTCGTTGCGCTGTTTTAACTTGTAGTAAATAGAACTCCATTTTCATGAATAGAGTCCATTTCAATTATTACCCACTTTTAATGGAGGACCCGGATTTGACGAACCTGCTATATTATCTCGACTATCGTAATGTTTTTTATTATTATTTGTTTTAGTAATACTATTCCGGGCCATCAAAACCATTCTCTGCCCGCGAGACAACATGATTTTCCTTGTTTACACACTTGTTTATTAAACTAACCATTAGAATTCACTTACAATTGAACGCGTATGACAAGAATAACGACCACTCACTATCTAATTATAATTACAATTTAACCGATTTGCACACAAAGTTTCAACGTCTTACAGTACATAAAACAATAATATTATATGGAAAAAACACTTAACTGCATTTTTTTGTTTTATAATAAATTTAAGTAAACCACCTATTTATGTTTAAGTTACTACTTCTAACTTATTTCAATTTAGAAAAACAACTTAACTCATGCAAAAACTTATGTCAAAATATTTTATGATGTATTTACACATACATATTTGTATTTAGAATAACCACCTATGTAGACTTATGTAAATGCTAAATATACTCCAATAATTTAAAATAAGAACTTATCGTGACTTAAGTGATTTTTCGGAATCGATTATATGCGAGGAATCGATCACAATTTGAATGAATATAACTTATATCGGATTACATACACAATTTACCTGAAATAAGTGTTTTTTTAAAAATCAGAAACAGCTAAAATGAACATAAGTGGTTTTGTTTTTTGTGCATAGCTAGGACAAAAATAGTGCGATTACGTTGAAAAATTGACTCCGTATAAACGACACTTAGAAGCAGATATTAAAATAGAATACAAAATAACCACTTATCTTAAGTTAAGTGGTTATTCTGGATTACCACAGATATAATTATGAGTATGTGACACTATTATACATTTTTTATTAAACACTAATTTTTTGTATCATTCCAAATACATTTGAAGATTTCCGATCAGTTAGGTTCGGAACTAATCGAGGTAAGAAAACATGTAGAAAACGTCATTATTCAAAATTATACTAAAAATGTTGAGGTATAAAATTCCAAAATAAATTTTTAAGGAATACTGAAATGAAGCCCTTTCATATGATATCCTACTTGAATATATAAAAAAATGTATTTTTTCAAAGGTCTCAAATCGTACCCCTGTAAACCAAACAAAACCGACTTTAATTTTATTTGTATCCGTCATTTTATGTGGACAGATTAGTTTTATACGTACCTCAAATTTCAGGACAATAGCATTTGTAGTTTACGAGAATTTCGATATAACGTGAAAAACTAGTTTTACTCTCACCAATAGGTTTCTTTATAAAAAACGGAACAATAAAAAAAGTCCAAGCGGCACGTATATCCGCTAGAAATAGGTAGATTTCGAGATCAGACAGTTTTGTGTACCAGTAGAATCTGATGTATCAGATTAGTTTAAACAAAACAAACTAATTTCAAACAGATATCAAACAAATTTTAAAAAGAAAATTAGCTACCTACAAGCAAAATTATATCTATCCAATGTTGCAACAAACAAATATCAAATCTACCACAGAACATGTGTGTGACAATTTATGACACAAACATACTCTATATCATATGTCGTGCAATTACTGCAAAATATCAAAATAGTTTATTTCTAAGAAAAAAAAATTAATTTTTTCTATTCAAATCTTTTATTTTTTTGACTGTTATAAGGTTGACATTGACTGTTATAAGGTTTTTGGAAATTGTAGTTGGGGATTGTTGCAAACTTTTTTGTTGAAGCCAACAAGTCAAAAACTTCTAACTGCAGAGGTTTATATTTATAAGAAACGAATTAAAATGTTTCCACAAATTTTAAATTTATAAAGATTTTAAAAATATTAGTATCCAAACGGCCGTTATAACGGATTAAAAAACCACTTTTTTTCCTAGTATAAAGCCTATAGTTCCTTAACCATGTGTCAGATTTTTCTGATTTACGAACTTGTCCAAGATATTAATAAAACACACATTTTTAAGAAAGGTTTTTGATCTGGCTCCACAAATGCAACCATGAGAGCGCCGGTTGATTTAAACGCATTCTGTGTTTTACAAGCTTTTTTGTTGGAGCCACTCACTCAGAAACCTCCAACTGCAGAGGTCTTTTTTTTGAAAACAACTGATTAAAAAGTTTTCAAAGATTCTAAATTTATAAAGTTTTTAAAAATATTAGAATCCAAACGGCCGTTATAACGGATCTAAAAAACAGAGTTTTTTTCTAGTATAAAGCTTCTAGTTTCTTAACCATGTGTTGGATGGGGCTGATTTACGAACTTGTCCAAGATATTAATAAAACGCACATTTTTAAAAGAGGTTTTTTCATCTGGCCTTATAAATGCGACCGTGAGGCACTCTTTACTTTAAAAATACTAACTCTGTAGCCAGTGAAGTATGACAAAAAAGTTTTTCACTAAGAAAAAAGAAATTACAACATCGTAATTAAAAATGTTTCTAAATGTCGACGCCGAGGGGCAGTTGACAGCGTGTCTACCAAAAGATTCAAACTTAGTTGGTACTGATGAGGTTCTAAGTTCGAATCCCAACCGAAACACGTTCAGAGATAAAAGTTGTTTTTATTAACAAATAACTATAAGGTTTATTCAGATAAACCCAAAAACTGATGTCGAGTTGAAAAATTCATACGATTCACTAATTTTTACTTGACATTTATGTCGTAAAATTGATTTCATATTGATTGGCAACATTCAATAATAACTGCACACGTGACTTAGGATAGTATGGAATATACCTACTTACTTTCGAAAATCACAAATAGTGAGGTTAAAGAAACTAATTATCTATTTCAATAAAAAATTCCTACCTTGTCGGGCTTAAGACGTATAAAATCTATATCATATATATATATATATATATATATATATATATATATATATATATATATATATATATATATATATATATATATATATATATATATATATATATATATATATATATATATATATATATATATATATATATATATATATATATATATATATATATATATATATATATATATATATATATATATATATATATATATATATATATATATATATATATATATATATATATATATATATATATATATATATATATATATATATATATGTATATATATATATATATATATATGTATATATATATATATATATATATATATATATATATATATACATTTTTTTTTGTTTTTTCGTCTCCGCTTTTCATATATAGTCGTTTGGCACAAAATTTTTCCGAAATTCCGCTCGTCAAGGGTTCCGTGAATGTAAAGAAAACAATATCAAAATAATTAACATAAAGTTGTATTGTAAAGGGTTTATATTGCCAGACCATAGACACATAAAAAATAAATGGTTCATCGTAAATATCAAAAGTTAATGTCAATCTCATCTAAATTGATCGAAATGATATAAAAACTATTACTTTAGGTTAAATGTTATCCATAGCTGTTTATGGTAGCTAAAGAACGACTCAATTCTGTTAATCAACGACGAAATTTAGGGTTTGGGTGGTGTTAACACTAACAATAGGACTTTTTTGACAATAATTCAAAAACGGTGCATCGCAAAATTCTAAAAAAAATTGTGATTTTTCTTAATTTTGGTGTTTTTTTAATCCACTCATGCGAGCCAAAAAACATATTTTTCACCCTTTTCCACTCCCATCCTCTAAACACATAGAAATAAAATCACTTGAGGCTTCGCTGTATTTTTCGTTAAGGGTTTATCAAATTTCCTATCTCTATGAATTTTTTCAAATTTTTCTGTCAATCAATGAAGAAACGTATAAGGGGAGACCAACTTTTTGTTGCACTTTTTCGACGATAATTTAAAAACGGTGCATCGCAAAATTCTAAAATAAATTGTAATTTTTCTTAATTTGGGTGCTCATTCAAATGACACCCCACTTGACCGGGTCAAAAAACCTTTTTTTCACCCTTCCCCACTCCCATCCCCTAAACACATAGAAATAAAATCACTTGAAGCTTCGCTATATTTTTCGTTAAGGGTTTATCAAATTTCCTATCTCTATGAATTTTTTCAAATTTTTCTGTCAATAAACGAAGAAACGTATAGGGGGGGGACCAACTTTTTGTTGCACTTTTTTGAGAATAATTCAAAAAAAGTGCATCGCAAAATTCTAAAAAAAATTGTAATGTTTCTTAATTTTGATGTTCTTTCAAATGACACCCCACTTGACCGGGTCAAAAAACCTTTTTTTCACCCTTCCCCACTCCCATCCCCTAAACACATAGAAATAAAATCACTTGAAGCTTCGCTATATTTTTCGTTAAAGGTTTATCAAATTTCCTATCTCTATGATTTTTTTCAAATTTTTCTGTCAATCAACGAAGAAACGTATAGGGGGGACCAACTTTTTGTTACACTTTTTTGAGAATAATTCAAAAACGGTGCATCGCAAAATTCTAAAAAAAATTTTAATGTTTCTTAATTTTGGTGTTCTTTCAAATGACACCCCACTTGACCGGGTCAAAAAACCTTTTTTTCACCCTTCCCCACTCCCATCCCCTAAACACATAGAAATAAAATCACTTGAAGCTTCGCTATATTTTTTGTTAAAGGTTTATCAAATTTCCTATCTCTATGAATTTTTTCAAATTTTTCTGTCAATCAACGAATAAACGTATAGGGGGTACCAACTTTTTGTTGCACTTTTTTGAGAATAATTCAAAAACAATGCATCGCAACATTATAAAAAAAATTGTAATGTTTCTTAACTTTGATGCTCTTTCAAATGACACCCCTCTTGACCAGGTTTTAAATGATGTTTTTACCCCTTCTCATATCCACCCCCTTAATAAGTATAATTATTAGTATGTGGTACTTTAATATATTTTTCTTTAAAAACTTACTAATTTTTCTATCATTCAAAATACTTTTTAAGATTTTCGATTGCTTAGGCTCGGAGCTAATTAAGGAAAGGAAACATACAGAAAACGCTATTATTTAGATTTACACAAAAAATGGTAGGGTGTAAAATTCCAAAATATATTTTTTAGAAATACTAAAGTGAAGCTCTTTCATATGATACCCTACTTGACTCGATATAAAAATGTATTTTCTCAAAAGCCTCACATCGTAACCCTGTTAACCATACGAAATCCATTTTGTTTTTTTTTCAACACCTCATCTTGTGTGGACAGATTAGTTTCATACGCATGCCAAATTTCAAGTTCATTGGATGTTTATTAATCGAGATAATCGAAATAATGTGAAAAACACGTTTTACTCTCACCAATAGTGTTCCGTATAAAAAACGGAACCCTAAAAAATGATATTTCAAAACTCTATAGGTAGATTTTTATATGAAATCTACCAAGAAATTAGAACTTTCAAGCTCAGAGAATCAAATCTAAAATTGAAATCTTTAAAATATTAAAATATTCTTGACACTTAAACGAGTCAACCAAAATTTTGTTTTCCACTTGCAGCTTATAGCACCTCAAAACACAGAGCAACAAATTTCAGAGAGATCATTGTGGTTTTCGTTTAAAATTGTTATGAGTAAGGAACGGATGTTTGTGCACTAAAAATGGCCAAAATATGCTGTATTATATGCTTTCAAAATGCCTGAATTATGCACTTAAAAATGGAAAAAAATGCTTATTATTTAAAAGAATCTCAAAAATTCAGTTTTCAAAAATTTCGATTTATTTAATAAAAAATATCACAATTTAAATAATATCCAATATTCAGAACAATCCTTGAGTACAATTCATTCTTTAGTACAATTCATTTAACTTTTGAGAAAAAGAATATAAAATAATGAAAAAAAAATCTGAATTAAAAAAACCGAGCGGCAAGATGTCCGCTAGAAATAGGAAGATTTCGAGATCAGACACTTTTGTGGACAAGTAGAATCTGATGTATCAGATTAGTTTAAAGAAAACAAACTAATTACAAACAGATATCGAACAAATTTTAAAAAGAAAATTAGCTACATATAAGCAAAACTACATCTATCCAATTTTGCATCAAACAAATATCAAATCTACCACAGAACATATGTGTGACAATGTATGACACTATATGAAAAACACACGGCAAACCTACTCTATATCATATGTCGTGCAATTACTGCAAAATATCAAAATAGTTTATTTCTAAGAAAAAAAATATTGCGACGCTGATGCATAGGCTGACTTCACCACAGCTCTGGAAACATAGTGTTCTGGATATAACATGAGCTAATATCCATAAAATATTTTAATTAAAAGCTAACCAATATTATGGACTTCGTAGTTCTAATAATAAAAATATTAAAGCAGGCAGTAGTATCCTAACAGACATAAATTCTGTTGTACGAGAATAAGTAAAAAAAATTTTATCGGAAGTGACAAAGCGGAAAGTAGGATGTAGAACTGTTGTAAACCGTACTAAATGTGTATGTACCAAATTTCATCCAACTCGATTATCAGGTACAGAAGTTATTGAGCTTCCAAAATAACAGGTGCTTGGAGGACCCCCTACCACTTTGTTCACTATCGCTAAAAAAACTAATCAGCTCTTTGCCATACATATTTGCATCTTTTTGCAAAGTCTAATCAAAATTACTTAACGAACGAATGTTGTATGCTTCCAACAAACATTGAAACAATAAACAGGTGTTCGGGAGGACCCCACCACTTATCCCAATATTGTCCAAAAACAGTCAATTCTTTGTCAATAAAGTCTTTATCTTTTTTCAAAGTGCCATTAAAATTGATTATTGAATGAAATCTGTATGCTCCCAACAAACTTTAAAAACCAAGTGTGAAAAGTCAGCAGTTGTATGGTAGATCCTCCGCCACTTTGATCAATGTGTCCCAAAAGATGATAATTATCTTCTTACACTAATTGAAACCTTTCCATAAGTTTCATCATAATCACTTCATTATTGTAGGCTGTAGTGTGCATAAAGAAACTGAAAAAACTGCCAACAATTAAAAAAAAAAATTTGACCGGAAGTAAAAAACCGGAAGTTGGGATGCGGAATTTTTGTAAATCTTACTAAATGCTTATGTACAAAGTTTCATCCAATTCGATTATCAGGTACAGATGTTATTAAGCTTTAAAAAAAAACAGGTGTATGGGACACCCCCCCCCACTTTGTTCACTATCGCTCAAAAACTAATCAGTTCTTTGCCATACATGTTTGCATTTTTTCCAAAGTGTCATCAAAATTGGTTCACGAACGAATGCTGTGTGCTCTCAACAAATATTGAAAAAATGATGACACAGTAAACAGGTGTTCGGGAGACTCCGTACCACTTATCCCAATATTGTCCAAAAACTAATCAGTTCCTTGTCATTTAAGTTTCCACCTTTTTCCAAAGTGTCGTTAGAATTGATTAATGAATGAAGTCTGTATGCTCCCAACAAACTTTAAAAACAAAGTGTGAAAAGTCAGCAGTTCTATGGTAGACCCCCGCCACTTTGATCAATGTGTCCTAAAAGATGATAATTATCTTCTTACACTAATTGGAACCCTATTCCATAAGTTTCATCATAATCACTTCATTATTGTAGGCTGTAGTGTGCATAAAGATACTGAAAAAACTTCAAAAATGTACAAAAAAAAATTTTTTACCGGAAGTAAAAAACCGGAAGTTGGGATGCAGAACTATTTAAAACCCTACTACATACTCATGTACCAAGTTTCATCCAATTCGCTTATCAGGGACAGAAGTTATAGAGCTTTAAAAAAAACAGGTGCTCCAGGGACCCCCCACCACTTTGTTCACTATAGCTCAAAAACTAATCAGTTCTTTGCCATACATGTTTGCATCTTTTTCCAAAGTGTCATCAAAATTCGTTCACGAACGAATGCTGTGTGCTCCCAACAAACATTGAAAAAAGTGTGACACATTAAACAGGTGTTCGGGAGGACCCCCACCACTTACTCCAATATTGTCCAAAAACTAATCAGTTCTTTGTTACTTAAGTCTCCATCTTTTTCATAAGTATCATTAAAATAAATTAATGAACGAAGTCTGCATGCTCCCAACAAACTTAAAAAACAAAGTGTGAAAAGTCAGCTTTTGTATGGTAGACCCCCCCACCACTTTGATCAATGTGGCCTAAAACATAATAATTATCATTTCACACTAATTGGAACCCTATTCCATAAGTTTCATCATAATCACTTCATTATTGTAGACTGTAGTGTGCATAAAGACACTGACAAAACTTCAAAAAAGTACAAAAAAAAAATTTTTACCGGAAGTGAAAAACCGGAAGTTGGGATGCAGGACTATTGTAAACCGTACTACATACTCATGTACCAAGTTTCATCCAATTCGCTTATCAGGTACAGAAGTTAAAGAGCTTTCAAAAAAACAGGTGCTCCAGGGACCCCCCACCACTTTGTTTATCAGTTCTTTGCCATACATGTTTGCATCTTTTTTCAAAGTGTCATCAAAATTCGTTCACGAACGAATGCTGTATGCTCCCAACAAACATTGAAAAAAGTGTGACACATTAAACAGGTGTTCGGGAGGACCCCCACCACTTATTCCAATATTATCCAAAAACTAATCAGTTCTTTGTTACTTAAGTCTCCATCTTTTTCTAAAGTGTCATTAAAATAAATTAATGAATGAAGTCTGTATGCTCCCAACAAACTTAAAAAACAAAGTGTGAAAAGTCAGCATTTGTATGGTAGACCCCCCACCACTTTGATCAATGTGTCCCAAAACATGATAATTATCTTTTCACACTAATTGGAACCCTATTCCATAAGTTTCATCATAATCACTTCATTATTGTAGGCTGTAGTGTGCATAAAGACACTGAAAAAAATTTTTTTACCGGAAGTGAAAAACCGGAAGTTGGGATGCAGAACTATTTAAAACCGCACTACATTCTCATGTACCAAGTTTCATCCAATTCGCTTATCAGGTACAGATGTTATAGAGCTTTCAAAAAAACAGGTGCTCCAGGGACCCCCACCACTTTGTTCACTATAGCTCAAAAACTAATCAGTTCTTTGTCATACATGTTTGCGTCTTTTTCCAAAGTGTCATCAAAGTTCATCCACGAATGAATTTTTTATGCTCCCAACAAACATAAAAACTTTGTGGAAAAAACCACCTGTTGTATGGTGGACCCCCCAACCCTTTATCCAATGTGCTCCAAAAGCTGATAAAATCTTTCTCATGTTATTTAAAAGCTTTTCGCAACGTTTCATGAAAATCGATCCTTAATTGTAGGCTACAGTAGGGATAAACACCTGAAAAAAAACTTTTTAACCGGAAGTGACAAACTGGAAGTTGGTATGCAGAAATATTGGAAACAGTACTAAAACCCTATATACTAAGTTTCAATAAGATCATAGCCCGGGATCAGAAGTTATTCAAGATTTAAACTTAGAGGTGTTCGGGAGACCCCCCGCCATTTTGTCCAAATTTGAAATGAATCCAGATCTTCCATTTTCAAGTGAACTTGTATCATTTGCCAAAGTTTCATCAAGATCCTATGCAGAAAACTGACCCACCCACCCAAACACCCACCCACCCACCCACGCACACACAGACGTACACCAAAATTTTTATTGGCTATTTAGATAGAGGATGGTCCAAAACAAAAGAAAAAACAAAATTTGGGGTATGTAAGATTTTTTTTTTCACGATAGATTGCATAACTTCACACAATTTAAAATTGTGGTGAAGTAAAAATTTATTTTTTCTATTCAAATCTTTTTCTTTTTTTTTCTTTGGCTGTTACAAGGTTTTTGCAAGTTGCTGTTGTTGGGGATTGTTGCAAAATTTTTTGTTGAAGCCGACAAGTCAAAAACCTCTAGCTGCAAAGGTTTATGTATATAAGAAACGGATTAAAATGTTTCACAAATTCTAAAGTAATGAAGTTTTTAAATATATTAGTATTCAAACGCCCATTATAACGGACTTAAAAAACCAATTTTTTATCTAGTATAAAGCCTCTAGTTTCTTAACCATGTGTTGGATTTTGCTGATTTACGAACTTGTCCAAGATATTAATAAAACACACGTTATTAAAAAAGTTTTTTGATCTGGCTCCACAAATGAAACCGTGAGAGTGCCGGTTGATTAAAATGCATTTTGTGTTTTACGAGCTTTTTTGTTCCGGCCGCTCACTCAGAAACTTCCAACTGCAGAGCTCTATTTTTGGAAGAAATTGATGAAAAAGTTTTCAAAGATTTTAAATTTATAAAGTTTTTAAAAATATTAATATTGAAACGGCCGCTATAACGGATCAAAAACACAGACTTTTTTTCTAGTATAAAGAGTCTAGTTTCTTAACCATGAATTGGATTTGACTGATTTACAAACTCGTCAAGATATTAATAAAACATACATTTTTAGAAAATGATTTTTGATCTGGCTCTACAAATGCGACCATAAGTGCCGGTTGTTTAAAAAGATTTTTTTTTGCAAACATTTTTTTGGAGCCGCTTACTCAGGAACCTCTAACTACAGAGGTCTATTTTTAAAATAAATTAATAAAAAAAATTTCATGAATTTTAAATTTGTTAATTTTTTAAAAATATTAGTACCCAAACGGCCGTTATAAAGGTTTTTAAAAATCAATTTTTTTAGAAAAAATCCTCTAGTTTCTTAACCACGTGTCGGATTTGGCTGATTCACGAACTCGTCCAAGATATTAATAGAACACACATGTACAGAAAATTTTTTGGATCTACCTCAACAAATGCGACCGTGAGAGTGCCGTTTTTCCGTCTCCACTTATCATAAAAAGTCGTTTGGCACCAACATTTTTGCGAAATTCCGAGATGAGGCACATTGCCGTCAGTAGATTTTTATATGAAATCTACCTTAAAAAAAATAAAACACATATTTAAATTTTTGAATTACAACTACAAATAAGGTAGAGTTTTAAATTGTCCTGTTACGAAGCTAGGATTCGATTTCGTAATTGTAAAAGGCTACTAAACCATTTTTGGTAATTAGGACTCGCCCTGCTTGTCCACACGTATTGAATTCTCAAACAAAACTTTTGTAGTTAGTTAGTTTCTTGTCAAACATAATTTTTTTATATTCAATTCATAATCTTTTTTCTGTTTAAAAATGTGTCATAAAACAGTGTGCAATGTCTTTGAATTGGATTATAATCGTTTGCTGTACTGTCATGAACTTTTAAGGTTGTTTCTGATTTCTTTTTTGTTGAATATAATTTCTTAAAATCATTTTGTAATAATTTTTTTTTGTAAATTCTTTTCCAAATTTTTAACACCAATTAATTGTACCAATTTTTTTTTGGCTACAATAACTAACGAAAAGGAAATAAAATTTCCCAAGAAACGGCCTTAACGATTCGTTATTGTTGGCAAACGGCGTTAACAGACTATATAAGGAACGCGATTGATAGCTCCTTTCTCTTGTTTCATTTTGTAAAATCTTTCGTGAAGATCAAAAGAAATATGAAGTTTTTTTTGACTTCACGTTTTGTCATTTACCTTAAGTTTTTGTTTAATTTGGTTTAAGTAGTGAAATTTTAACTTAAAATACAATACAATACAACTTAGTCAAATTTGTTTTTAATTAGTGCAATTTAATAGTGTAATTTACAAAAGAAAATTTTTATGTTTTTGTGGCATCATTAGCCGAAATTATACAAAATGTAAACCTAAGTTAATAATTAATTATTCATGCTTGTGACCTTCAAATTTATCCAAAAAAAAAAATTATATATGTTTGTATAGTTCAAATTGCTGACATAGTTATACATTTCAAATAGAAGCAAAATAAATTATGTATGTTTGTACTTTCAATTAGTTCAATGTTTGTTATTTACTGTAATCCCTTAGAGGCAATTTAAAAAGTGTTAAACAAAGGAATTTTTTTTGTACGTTTGCGTATTAAGTTAAAAAGAAAAAGAAAAATCATTTGCTACGCGTGTAAACCCTCTGCTCTTATGTTTTCGATTGTTTGTAAACGAACATAACCGCGTTGTTCGATTTGACGTTTTGATGAGTTGACGATTTCAAATTATTATTGGTGAACGTTAAAATAGCAGCTTGTCCACAAAAATTTATTATAAACGTTCTTAAATAACTATTAATGTGTTATTGTTGATTTAAAAGAATGCTTTAAAAGCTAGTAAGAAATAATTAAATATATGGAAGAGTGATGACTTATATTATAAATTTGAATACGTCGTCACATCTGTCACGAAACAATATTTATACTTGTGCGGAGCTAGAAAAAGTGATATATAAATTTCATACCTTAATTAATACAAACATAGCAAAAAATCATAAATTGAACTTAATTACGAAAATGTCTATAAATAAGTTAACAATTGCCGGTGAATCTCGTTATCTAATTCAGTGGTTTAATGAATGGAGTGAATTACAACGGGATGATCTCCTACTTGGTTTTATGGTATATATTATTAAAGATAACAGTAATAGAGTTTATGTAAATGGAATTGTAATGGGATTAGCTGGAACGTGGAATTTTACAAACAGGAATAACTAGGTGAGTCATATTTCAATTTTATTTTAACAGTATAGATAGGAAAGAGTGTGGATACTTGTGAATATGTGTGTGAGTTTGTGTCATGCTATTTGTTTATAGTCATTACTCTCCGCTAACCCGTAATTGAATTTAAAATTGAGATAATTGCTCAAAATTGTGTTAAATTAAATAAATAATTTATTATTTTTATTTTATTTATTATCTGTAATAGAATTAATTTAATTTATAGCACAATATCAGAAAAATGTAATGAAACATTTTGTCCAACAATGTCAGGTGGTGCTAGATATAAATATTTGTGGGTACCGAAATATATAGAATTATTAATGGATTGGACGGAATCACAAATATATAATGAAACGTTATATCCAGTATCGGCAGACGTCCCATTTCCTAAATCAATTGTGCCATTACGTCGTAAAATATTAACCAGACTTTTTTCGTGTGTTCATGTTTATAGTCATCATTTTGATCGTATTGTCAGTATTGGAGCTGAAGCTCATGTAAATACATGTTACAAACATTTCTACTGTTTTGTACAAGAATTTGATTTAATCTAATAAATAAGAATTGGAACCATTGGCGGAATTGACAACAAAAATATGTAAAGATTAGAATTTATTTTTTTTAATAGTTTTTGTGATTTTTAAATTATTTTTATTTGAATTTGAATGATATTGAGTTAATTTTGATTTGAAATAATTGTGATATTGTGAGAAATGATCCCATAGGTGGCATCAAGAATAGGTAAACCCTATGTCAAAGTGAAGCAAAGATCTCAAGCTTGGCAACTTGATTGGTATCATTAGTGTAATGAATTTAGAACGATACACGTCGGCATGTTTTTTTTAGCGAAGTGCTTAATTTTATAAATTAAACAAGACGCTGGAGCGTATAATGTTGATTAAAAAAATATGTCGGTGCATGCCTTTATAAAGTAGTTAAACACGGATAAAATGATTACAGTTTATTCCGTACTTAATTTCTGTTAGCTAGGAATTTCAATAGTTTAACTATATGAGGAACAAAGAACGTTTACAATTGCCTGGATTTTTTGAAGAATGTTTTCGAAATTTTTTTTTTAAATTAATCTTTCACACTCGCAGTTTAATGCACTTCTATACAACGCAATCTATTAACATTTACGGCTTCGCTGAACTAAAATTGCGCGTGTATAAAAGGTAACAAAAACATACATATCTCCAATATCAGATCGATTCAAATTTTCGTAGAAATGAAATAGTTTGTTTTTTTTTATGTCAAAGTTTAATGTTAGGGCTATGCTGTTGTAGACAAAATAAGTTTTTATGATAATAATTAATTTTTAACATTTTGAATAACATTGATAAATCATTAATAATTTAAAACAATAAAATTTCGTATACAACCGGTTACGGTAGGATGTATCGGCTTTATCGTTAAACCAAAATAATTATGCTATGCCATAATCGTATACACCAATATTTTATATAATCTACTAATATAGTTAATTTGATATGGGACAACTCTAAAACCATTCATAAAAATCGAGCTACTTAATAAAAAAAAAAAGGAAAACGTCAATTTTAAGTTATCAAATAAAAACAATAAAAATTTTATTTTAATTTGGCTTGATGGACACGACATAGTTTATTTGATTTTAATTTATAATTAGATAGATTAGGTTTTGTTTCAGTAATTCTATTGTCGTGTCTCACTCGTCTATCGATATTTTTTTTGTTTTAACCCAAAGAGAGTAGTTGATTCGTTTTTTTTATTTTCTTTTCGCCTTCTTCACTACTTTGTTCAACAGCACATAAAAGTTAATTAGTTATTTGTGGTACAAGTAAAGACCATGTATCAGTTTCATCAAAATCGTTCCATGAATGGGAACTTTAGTGTGTGAATGAAGGAGTGAATAGAGTACGTGAGCGTGTGAATGTATGAGTAAATGCAGGGTTGACGGGGTGATCGCGGGTCTTGCACCACAGGGGTCGCCAGAGTCTCCTTTTTCCACTTGCTTTCTTTCCATTTCAGTTTTCATCACGTAAATTGCGTACATTTCTGTATTTGTGTCGAAGCAGCAGGTATTAATCTATCAAATCCACGATGACTGAGCTTTAGTCGTTACGGCGTTAATACTCTCTAGGTACGCAGCCTGCTATGCCGCTACATTGGTTCGCCAATGGAAAAGCTCTTCATTACAAATTGGCGCCCAACGTGGGGCTCCTCTAAGGGTTTCTACAGCAATGTAGGACTCTGGAGGAGTCCCTCCACAAATTCAAAAAAACTTGAAAAATTTTTTTTTTAATTTTTTCTTCTAAAATTAATTTTCATTCCACCATACGATAGTTAGAGGCTCTGGCGACGAGAACCAACTCCCTGCTTCAAACGCGCAGGAGCGAAGGAATTCTGAGGCCCCTCAGATTTTCTTTGATGGGGTTTTGCGTCCCTACGCCTCCAGCTACCAATTTTTTTTATTTTCTGAAACGCAAGGGTGGGAATAATTCTTCGGAATTATTCTCAATGTGGGTTACAATCCCACGTACCCTAGTAACGGATGGGTTGCTTGTTGGCACGGGGAATGCCAGAGGTAGCCAGGTGCCAAGCTTAGATTTTTTGTGGATTGGTATATACACCTACCACATCCAGCCTGGTCATCTGATTATGCTCTGGGTTCGCTGTGGCATCAGGTTGCTCATTTGGCTAACCATTGTCTAACGTTAGCGACCCCTCCCAGCAATGTTAGCTCCCTGTGGCTTAGATGTGGTGGTTCCCATCGGAAGATACCGAGGAAGTTCTTCTAAGACAGCCTGGCCAGCTGTCGAGAGAAGATTTCGCTCGGCCTTCATGCTGATGGGCAACTGGTTCATCTTTGCTACAACACCTTTCCGTATGTGTTGGTGGCGTGGATCGCAGTTGGCGAGTGTTGATTGATTGAATGATGGTTCAGAGGATTTATCTTCTGACCATTCCATCAGCACTCGTCCACTGGGAGAGACACCATCAGCACATACCCCATCTTATTCCTTTCCCACCCTACCAATTCCCATCCTTGGCCATCCCATCGTGTTCCCTTCCCCTTTTCATATCCCATCGTTTAACGTAGCATAAGTTTACTTTTTTTTTGATCCCAAAATTTTTTTTTATTTATACATCAACAAAATATTAAGAAAGAACGGCGATCGCCACCTTCAACCCCAGAAAGTGATGAACACCCCATGGTTGGTCCGTCCGTCCTCCGTCCACCAATATAAAAAACTTATAAGTAAATAAATAATAAATAAATAACAAAATAAATAAATGGATAAATAAATAAATAAACAACTAAATAACTGAATAACAAAAAGCTGATAAAATCAGGTGCTAATTGCTTTTTTCTCACAATTTTAGGTGCCTGCACAAAATTAAATATTAAATATGTCAACAGAAAAATAGAAAAAACAAATAATACAACACAAAAATGGACAATATATAATACAACAGAAAAAGAAAATAAATAATACACAAGAAAAGGAAAATAAATAATCCAATAAAAGAAAACTAAAACATTCAACAATAGGAAAATAAATCAACAAATTCAAAACTTTACCAATCTGGATAGGGAACCGCAACACGATATCATTAATCTTAAGTACTAATTTAATTTGTGTGCTAGTATATGTATTAATTTGTATATTTTTTTTCTTTAATGCATGATAGGTTAGTTTTTCTTAGAATTAAAACTCTCCTGGTCAAACCGGTAGGCTTGCCGTACTTTTTTTTGTTATTCGTTAACTTTCGAGTACCGGGAACCGCTGGATTCGCCCGAAATTGAATCCAGAATCTTTTCGATATTTCCACCACTTTCAATAGTATAGCATACGTATTTACTCTCAATCTTTCAATTTTTTTTTTAATTTTTTTTATTGTAATCCACCGTCAGCAATAGCCTAGTTTATTAGTTTTTTCGCCGCAATTCAATTTTCGTTATTATCCTTCTTGATAGGGGAAAGCGGGTTTTCTGTTAGTATTATTGTACAACTGTTTAAATGTCAACCTATCTTCATAAATCATAACCAAAACGACCTAACCTTGTTGATTCTATTCAAATTCGTTCAATAGTCAATATATATACAGACAATTTAAAGGAACGAACTATTGTTATAAAAGAAGACAATAATTTACCATTCTCGCGAATGTTAATATCTGATACCATTCTTGAAGGTTTAAATAAAAATGGTTTTAAGAAATCTTCCCCCCCCCCCCCCATTCAACTGAAAACTGTTCCGTTAGGAAAGAGTGGATTAGCTCTAAAAATTTAAGCGAAACCTAGCTCAGGAAAAACATTAGATGCCGCCATTGTTATACTTGAATCATTTTGTTCGGAATTGCGATCACCGCAATCGTTAATAAACACGAGGGATTGCCGTTCTAATTGCTGACGTAGTTTCGCCAATTACTTGTGATGGTCCATCTTTCAAAGTATCATGAGTTATTGAAGGGATAGACATGGTTTTAGATCGTAAGCAAATCATAAATTTGTACCTGTATAATTGGTACATGCACCGGGTCGAAAACTTCAACTTGTTGAAGATGCAATTATAAGCACCAATGACATAAAAATTTTAGTATTCGATGAAGTTGATCAGCTTCTTCAAACCTCATGCCCAGCGTCAATAAATCAAATCAATCGGTACTTACGAAAACGTAAACAAATGCTATCAGCTAGTGTTACTTGAGATGAAAAATTTCGAACAATTTTGCGCAATCATATGACGAATCTAATCGATGTCACACCAAAACGTGAACTTCCAATTTTCTATACGAAATTCCACAGCCAGAAAATAATCTCAATGAAATGAAATTGTAGATTGTGGAAATAGAAAAATATATTTCGGTTGGCTTCTTTTGAACAATGTTCAATGTTCACCAATTCTCAATCTCGTGCCGAACGCTGTTGTAAATTATTGATCATCGATAAAGGGCGTACAACATCAACCACAACGTCTTAAATTATTAGAAAAATTTAAGAGAATTCAACTTTCGTATTCTAAGCGCAGTCACGCAGAATTGATGCAGAAAACATAAATTTAATAAATCTTGATGTTCCGAATCACTGATTTATTTACATCGAATGGGTCGAGCGGGACGTTCCAGAAGCTTTGGACTATCAATAACATTTGTTCAAACCGGTTTGGGTATGTTAAAATCTCCAGAACTTTTAGGCTCGGTTGGAGGAAAAGAAATGTCAGTTTTAAAATTTCCAAGTTCAAAAGTTGTTGATTTTGTTATGATGTGGAAAAGTTAAAATATGAAGAAATTTTTGGTGTTGATGATAGTAGAAATGAATCAATTGATTTATTGGATTCACCAAATTCTCAAATACTTGACAACCAGAAATCTTGTCCGTCTCAAGTATATTGAATCACCTATGAATGGATTTAAGAAAATAATTGATAGTTCTATTGCAGACAATAAGCTCCGACATCGTCTACCCTTGTAATCGCAGATAACCTAATTTCAGGTCAGGTAAAATACTGACTTGTTTATATATTGAGATTCCTCCAGGGGTGGGGTTTGGAGATTGTGGCTACCCGAGGAATACGCTGACGAGTGTATTGCAAGGGCCCACAATCCACCAGCTTCATCTCCTGGGGTTTAGCAAAAACAAAAATATTGTATTCTGTCGTAATATTATTTTGAGCGATGCAGATAAACTGCAGATAGTTATCTGTAGCGCTCTCACAAAGATTTGCGAAGCCAAAGTTTGAAAGTTGGTAGGTAGCGCTGCCTACGAGCTGGAAGACCTGGCTTCCAAACGAAGAGGTGTCTACCATTCGAAGGACAGTCTAGCTTAAGGTCTGAATGGTATATGTTTATTGTTGATTCGTCATCTCTCATTTATATTGAAAATACAAATATTTCAAGCGAATATTATCATCTGGACATTTCTCGGCTACTTGACCATCAATGGGTTGAACCTCTAATAATTTGCGAGAACGTTCTTGAACTTCCGCTAACTGCTTTTCACGATCATGTACTTCATCTTTACATTCTGCTTTTAAATAATGAATTGTATTTTTTTTTTTGAAGATTTTTTTTTGTCTGGTATTGAATACTATAGAAAATGGAATCATCACGGATTCTGTTCAGTACAGTTTCGCTGTAGTTTTTCATTCCAGAGGACATGCTTCTGGTTGCAGACGTTTTTTTCGGAATCATTCTATTTGGGTTCAAAGTTTCCAATCTTAAAATGTAAATTATGTAATAGCCCGGCTAGCTTAGTCGGTAGAACTTGAGACTAACAATCTCAGTATGTGGGTTCGAACCAGAACTATACAAGGGCCGAATCGTTCTGTATTCTCGATTGCTTGTTTGTGCCCGGCGGGATTGGCCATGAGCGTTTGTAGATTTTTTTCATATTTTTTTTGGGTGAATTCAGGTGGGTATCGTATTGGGCCTCGTTCAGGGCTACGCTTCGTTTTTCTGCCCTTTTTGACTGATTTTGTCAAAATTGGCAGCCCTGTTACGAAGCTAGGATTCGATTTCGTAATTGTAAAAGGCTACTAAACCATTTTTGGTAATTGGGACTCGCCCTGCTTGTCCACACGTATTGAATTCTCAAACAAAATTTTTGTAGTTATTCTCGTTTTTTCTTGTCAAACATAATTATTTTATATTCAATTCATAATCTTTTTTCTGTTTAAAAATGTGTCATAAAACAGTGTGCAATGTCTTTGAATTGGATTATAATCTGATTTCCTTTTTGTTGAATATAATTTCTTAAAATCATTTTGTAATAATTTTTTTTTGTAAATTCTTTTCCAAATTTTTAACACCAATTAATTGTACCAATTTTTTTTGGCTACAATAATTAACGAAAAGGAAATAAAATTTCCCAAGAAACGGCCTTAACGATTCGTTATTGTTGGCAAACGGCGTTAACAGACTATATAAGGAACGCGATTGATAGCTTCTTTCTCTTGTTTCATTTTGTAAAATCTTTCGTGAAGATCAAAAGAAATATGAAGTTTTTTTTGACTTCACGTTTTGTCATATACCTTAAGTTTTTGTTTAATTTGGTTTAAGTAGTGAAATTTTAACTTAAAATACAATACAATACAACTTAGTCAAATTTGTTTTTAATTAGTGCAATTTAATAGTGTAATTTACAAAAGAAAATTTTTATGTTTTTGCGGCATCATTAGCCGAAATTATACAAAATGTAAACCTAAGTTAATAATTATTCATGCTTGTGACCTTCAAATTTATCCAAAAAAAAAAATTCTATATGTTTGTATAGTTCAAATTGCTGACATAGTTATACATTTCAAATAGAAGCAAAATAAATTATGTATGTTTGTACTTTCAATTAGTTCAATGTTTGTTATTTACTATAATCCTTTAGAGGCAATTTAAAAAGTGTTAAACAAAGGAATTTTTTTTGTACGTTTGCGTATTAAGTTAAAAAGAAAAAGAAAAATCATTTGCTACGCGTGTAAACCTTCTGCTCTTATGTTTTCGATTGTTTGTAAACGTACATAACCGCGTTGTTCGATTTGACGTTTTGATGAGTTGACGATTTCAAATTATTATTGGTGAACATTAAAATAGCAGCTTGTCCGCCAAAATTTATTTTAAAAGTTTAAATAACTATTAATGTGTTATTGTTGATTTAAAAGAATGCTTTAAAAGCTAGTAAGAAATAATTAAATATATGGAAGAGTGATGACTTATATTATAAATTTGGATACGTCGGTCGTCACATCTATCACGAAACAATATTTATACTTGTGCGGAGCTAGAAAAAGTGATATATAAATTTCATACCTTAATTAATACAAACATAGCAAAAAATCATAAATTGAACTTAATTACGAAAATGTCTATAAATAAGTTAACAATTGCCGGTGAATCTCGTTATCTAATTCAGTGGTTTAATGAATGGAGTGAATTACAACGGGATGATCTATTACCTGATTTTATGTTATATATTATTAAAGAACAGTAATGTAGTTTATGTAAATGGAATTGTAATGGGATTAGCTGGAACGTGGAATTTTACAAACAGGAATAACTAGCTGAGTCATATTTCAATTTTATTTTAACAGTATAGATAGGAATGGATACTTGTGGATACTTGTGAATATGTGTGTGAGTTTGTGTCATGCTATTTGTTTATAGTCATTACTCTCCGCTAACCCGTAATTGAATTTAAAATTGAGATAATTGCTCAAAACTGTGTTAAATTAAATAAACAATTTATTATTTTTATTTTATTTATTATCTGTAATAGAATTAATTTAATTTATGGCATAATATCAGAATTCTGTAATGAAACAATTTGTCCAACAATATCAGGCGGTGCTAGATATAAATATTTGTGGGCACCGAAATATATAGAATTATTAATGGATTAGACGGAATCACAAATATATAATGAAACGTTATATCCAGTATCGGCAGACGTCCCATTTCCTAAATCAATTGTGCCATTACGTCGTAAAATATTAACCAGACTTTTTTCGTGTATTCATTTTTATAGTGTATTCATCATTTTGATCGTATTGTCAGTATTGGAGCTGAAGCTCATGTAAATACATGTTACAAACATTTCTACTGTTTTGTGCAAGAATTTGATTTAATCTAATAAATGGGCTATTATTTTGAAAATGTACATTTTTTTGTTGATTTTTAAATTTTTGATTTTTAAAAAATCTGAAATTTTGATATATTGTTGGTATTGACGAAAGGAAAAAAGTCATTTCAGCTTTTATTTTTTGAGTACTCTGAATCGGAGTTATGCGGGGTTGAATTTTGAGGCTTTTTCACGTAGTTTTGGTAATGGTGGCAATTACGGAGAGCTTCGCTTAAAGGAGAAAAAATATCAACAGCAAGGGAATTATTTGAATGGGCGGAAATTTGGTCGAAAAAAACCAACCACGTTATGAAGTTTTCATATGTGTCTTCAGGAGATATCGAATTACAGGAGCAATTTCTTTCGATGCGGTTTTCGGACATTAAAACCATAAGTGGAACTCAAGGATTCCACTGTTTTTAACCGGATAACACTACACCCGATAAAATAATTGCCAAAATGTTTTCTTTTTCTGATAATCATAAATATTTCAATTTAAAGGCAAAAAGAATTATATAAATTAATTTTTTAATGTATTAAGTTATATAATATTGATTAAATTATAATGTTTATAGAAAAAATAATTTTTTAATTTTTTTTCTAATGATAGTGTTGGTGATGTTGAAATTATAACAAAATCTTCGATCATTGGGATCTCCTATTCTTATTCTAAATAAAAACCTGTTTCTCAATCAGAAATACACAGAAAATGGTTCAAATTTATTGCAGGTATTAAAATATGAAATGTTTAATTTATTAGATCAACATTTAGTACAGGATTATTAACTTAATAAAAAAACACATGTGAATTTTTCATATAACAAACTTTAAAAAATCGTAAGAAAAAATCCATATTGAATTGCTGACTTTTTATTTCTCAATTTCATAGCTGCATATGTTTACTTTAAAATTTGTGAAAAACAAAAAAAAAAAAGCTACTTTTTGAGATATGAGCTTTGAAGTAAACCAAGGTTTTACGCACCGCCTAGCGGAAAAGAGAAAAGTTATTAATTTTAAACTTACTTATTTCAATTATTCAATTATTTTCCTTTTTACTTGCAAAAATATACGTAAGTCGGTTGAAATTTGTGGCACCTATTCACAAAACATTGCCACCATTACCAAAACTACGTGAAAAAGCCTCTAAATTCAACCGCGCATAACTCCGATTCAGAGTACTCAAAAAATAAAAGCAGAAATGACTTTTTTCCTTTCGTCAATGCCAACAATATATCAAAATTTCAGATTTTTAAAAAATAGTTGTTTTTTTTTCGATGTACGTTTTCAAAATAAGAATTGGAACCATTCTGGCGGAATTGACAGCAAAAATATGTAAAGATTAGAATCTATTTTTTTTAATAGCTTTTGTGATTTTTAAATTATTTTTATTTGAATTTGAATGATATTGAGTTAATTTTGATTTGAAATAATTGTGATATTGTGAGAAATGATCTCATAGGTGGCATCAAGAATAGGTAAACCCTATGTCAAAGTGAAGCAAAGATCTCAAGCTTGGCAACTTGATTGGTATCACTAGTGTAATGAATTTAGAACGATACACGTCGGCATGTTTTTTTTAGCGAAGTGCTTAATTTTATAAATTAAACAAGATGCTGGAGCGTATAATGTTGATTAACCTTCGCGTGAACAGTATCTACCCGGGTAGATATCACGGTTTTTGTAATTCAATAACTTTATGAGTTTTTAACCAATCATCATGCCTGTTCAGCTATGTGACTAATTTTTAAATTGATTTCGCAAAATTTGAGAAAAAAATATTTTGGACTTCCTTTTAACACTTTTTTTGGATTTTTATGGTTTTTTTTACGCAAGAAAACAATATCTACCCGGGTAGATATTTTTACCTTCGGTTTTATATGAATATTTTTACTGGGCAATGTTAAAAACAAGTAACTTTATTTTTAAATATATGCTTTTATTGTATGCTTACACAAAAGCAAAATGATATTATGATATTAATACACGTTTGATATTATTACACGTTTGTTGATATTATGTAAGTTGATATTACGTAAGAAAACAAATATCTACCCGGGTAGATATTTTTTTCCTTTTTTCTTATATGAAAATTTTTACTGGTCAATGTGAAAAACAAGTAACTTTATTTTTAAATATATGCTTTTATTGTATGCTTTCACAAAAGTAAAATAAATACACAGTTACGTTTGTAGATATTATGATTTATGTAATATCTACCGGTTCATACTGTTCATATCAGTATACTGTTCATATCAGTAGCTAAAAATTTCCGTTTACGCGAAGGTTAAAAAAATATGTCGGTGCATGCCTTTATAAAGTATTTAAACACGGATAAAATGATTACAGTTTATTCCGTACTTAATTTCTGTTAGCTAGGAATTTCAATAGTTTAACTATCTGAGGAACAAAGAACGTTTACAATTGCCTGGATTTTTTGAAGAATGTTTTCGAAATTTTTTTTTTAAATTAATCTTTCACACTTTAATGCACTTTTATACAACGCAATCTATTAACATTTACGGCTTCGCTGAACTAAAATTGGGCGTGTATAAAAGGTAACAAAAACATACATATCTCCAATATCAGATCGATTCAAATTTTCGTAGAAATGAAATAGTTTTTTTTTTTTTATGTCAAAGTTTAATGTTAGGGCTATGCTGTTGTAGACAAAATAAGTTTTTATGATAATAATTAATTTTTAACATTTTGAATAACATTGATAAATCATTAATAATTTAAAACAATAAAATTTTGTATACAACCGGTTACGGTAGGATGTATCGGCGTTATCGTTAAACCAAAATAATTATGCTATGCCCTAATCGTATACACCAATATTTTATATAATCTACTAATATAGTTAATTTGATATGGGACAACTCTAAAACCATTCATAAAAATCGAGCTACTTAATAAAAGAAAAAAAAGGAAAACGTCAATTTTAAGTTATCAAATAAAAACAATAAAAATTTTATTTTAATTTGGCTTGATGGACACGACATAGTTTATTTGATTTTAATTTATAATTAGATAGATTAGGTTTTGTTTTAGTAATTATATTGTCGTGTCTCACTCGTCTATCGATATTTTTTTTTGTTTTAACCCAAAGAAAGTAGTTGATTCGTTTTTTTTATTTTCTTTTCGCCTTCTTCACTACTTTGTTCAACAGCGCATAAAAGTTAATTAGTTATATGTGGTACAAGTAAGGACCATGTATCAGTTTCATCAAAATCGTTCCATGAATGGGAACTTTAGTGTGTGAATGAAGGAGTGAATAGAGTACGTGAGCGTGTGAATGTATGAGTAAATGCGGGGTTGACGGGGTGATCGCGGGTCTTTCACCACAGGGGTCGCCAGAGTCTCCTTTTTCCACTTGCTTTCTTTCCATTTCAGTTTTCATCACGTAAATTGCGTACATTTCTGTATTTGTGTTGAAGCAGCAGGTATTAATCTATCAAATCCACGATGACTGAGCTTTAGTCGTTACGGCGTTAATACTCTCTAGGTACGCAGCCTGCTATGCCGCTTCATTGGTTCGCCAATGGAAAAGCTCTTCATTACAGTCCTGAGTAAAATTTGTTCTTTTGTCGGTTACAATTTAATTGCACCAGCAAAATCTTCTTTCCAATTCACAAAATGTAATCGGCGCGTACTTGAAATTTCAAAATATACGCAATATACATTTTTATGTAAAATATGCATTTGTTTGGAAAATAAAAATTGCCAATTTTGTTAAAAAATCTTGAATCGAATTTCTGCTCAACATAATTGAAACATCTCTAAAAAAAATATGTGTTTACATAAACATCCGGTCTTTAGTTATGAGGATGTTTTATCAATTGCGACTGTGATTTCTACGTTTTCACTCAACAATATTATTCAACATAGATTGCGAACGCATTATTTTCAATGTTTTCTTGTAATTATAAATACGAGAAACCTACTGATCAGATGATGAGTTGTGAAAAATGAGTTAATTTAGAAAAACAAAGAAAATAACAAAATAATTCTACATGTTTGTGTTGTCCATAGTTAAATTAAATAAAGAAAAAAAATGTGTTCGTCCAAGCGAAATTGTAAAGCTGGGCATTCACATACAACAGAAATAGAAACAGAAACAGAAACTGAAAATTTTCAGTTTCTGTTTGATTCTAATTTGGTTGACGGTGGTGAATAATAAAACAGAAACAGAAATAGAATTTTAAGATGACAGCTGTCATATGCAAAAATTAAAATATATATATTTAACCCAATTGAAATTAAAAAAATTATATTAATATAAAAAAAAATATTGTAATTCAAGAAACTGTGTATTTTATTTTCCTTTTCATTCATATAAAACATAAAATAACACAATTTTGTTATGTATAGTGAAGAAGAAATATATGATGCGAATCGTAGAATCGCTGCATATAACAAAGCAGTAGCAGAATTTGAAGACGATTTGGATTGTCTTGTGATTTCTTTACTCGCTAAAGAAAAAAAGAAAAGACGAAAAGTTCATAAAATGTATAAGGAAAGAAATGCCGTAGATGCTCATCCTTTGCTGATTTCTCGACATCTGATAGATGACGATACGAAATTTCAGCAATACTTCCGCTTGACTCCTTATTTATTCAATAATATACTTGAGTTGGTGACGGACGATTTGGAGAAAATACCAACTACTTGGATACGAAAGCCAATAACACCACATTTAAAACTCTGTGTAACATTAAGGTAATAAAATTTTGATTTAAAAATTTATTCAAATTTTAATTTATTTCATAATTAATTTTACAATAATTTTCATTTTATTTTTAATTCAATAATTTAAAAAAAATGGAACTCCATGAGGTACTATTTTGTTAAAAACGTAATGGCGTAACTTTTCTATTAACATTGTTAATACTTGTTGCTTGTTGCTTTACGCAGAATAACTTTAATAGTTAATTACAGAACTCAAAGCAACATAAATGTAAATCAAAAGGCTCCTGTCACCGATATCATCTATCCTCACGATGACGATGATCTGACAGATAACCAAATATCATCCGATATTTGCGATGAATCTACCACATCAGCATTAGTATCAATGGAAACACCCCAACAATCCAAAAAAGGGCAATCTTTTGGAGTATTGCTGAAAATAACCTTTTCAACAATACTCCTAAAGATGGTCTGGTCCGAAATATTAAATATATAACAAACCTTTTGTTTTATATTACTTAACTATTAAATTTATTCTGCGTAAAGTAACAAGTGCTAGAAGAAATTCTTCTACGAAATAAAAATTTTCTGTTGAGTACGTATACTCTTCTAGAGACGTTCTTTGTGCTTCTTTCTCTGCTTCCCTTTCGGCTTGAGCTATTTTTTCAGTTGCGACAAGCTTCGAAATTTCGAATTTCATTTTTGCCAGTGCCAGTGGCGAAAACGTTCTCATTGTATCTGCGAGGGAATTCATAAATTTCTGGATGCTGTCCTTTTGTGGCAGTGGGGGTGGCAAAAAATCCAACGGTTTGATCCGTTTTCTGACCGAAAATTCATCCAGTAATTCGGTCGTCGATAATTGTGGCCGTTTTTTAGGGTTCCGTACTTTGAAAAAGTAAAAACGGTACTCTATTGGTGAGACTTCGGTGTCCGTCCGAATTTCTACATCATCGATTTTCTCAAAAACTATAAGTGCTATCAACTTGAAATTTTTTACAGTTGTACAATGTATTTGTCTACGCCTACTGACAACAAACAAAATATGGATACTTGTTTTTATCAATATTTTATGGACATTGACTCCTATACTTATGGACACTATCTCCTTAGTAAAACAAAAGTTTTTCTAAAGGAATCGAGTTTGGTTTAAAAAAATCAAAAAAAAAACCAAATATTTCAAAAAGACATTTCAATGAATTATCGACTGCTTAATTTTTAAGTTATTTCCAAAAACGCGATTTTATTTTTTTGTCCCCCACCTTAACTTCGAACATTGCAAAAGTTTAAAATTGAAAAAATTCAAAGTTGTAGGAATTTTGCATAAAAAAATCCGTTTTTTTTGTTTTGGTTGTTATAATTTCAAATGTTCATTGGAGGGGGCTAGGAGTAGAGGAGTAGGGGGAGAAGGAATTACAAAAACAAAATATTTTTGGTCATGTCAAGTGGGGTATCATATGAAAGGTTAATTTGTTTCTAGTCTAAAACAGTTTTTTTGTAATTTTCGAAAGCACAGTTTTTGACTTATTTTCGAAAAATTGAAATTTTAGTTTTGTCCCCCCCCCCACTTTTCTTCGAACATTACAAAAGAAAAAATTTAAAAAAATTCACGGTTGTAGGAACTTGGCAAAAAAAAATGAAAAATTTTTTTGGTCGTTATAATTTGAAAATATGTTCCTTGAGGGGGTTGAGAGTAGAAATTTTGAAAAAAAAATATTTTTGACATGGACAAATGGGGTGTCATATGAAAGGCGATTTTTTTGTGAAAATTTTTGTGAAAAATGTGAAAATTTGTTCCTGCCCTCCCTTTATCTTCGAACATTACAGAAGTGAAAACTTGAACAAATTCACGGTTATAGGTAATGTTGTAAAGATTAAACGAAAACTATAGCGGTTAGCTCATTGTTTCAAATGTTCCATAGAGGGGGTTGAGAAGCGAATTTTTGAAAAAAAAATTATTTTTGACCTTGACAAGTGGGGTGTCATATAAAAGGTTATTTTGTTTCTAGTCTAACACAGTTTTTTCGTAATTTTCAAAGTCACCATTTTCGATTTAAAATCGTGTTTTTGTGAAGAACTATTCACGTAGAATTTTGAATTCTTTGATGAGGCTCAATTTTGTTACTTTGCAGCAAATGTATAATTTAGTAACTAATTCAATCTAACGAAATTTACAAAATATTTTTATAATATTTAGGTTCTGAAATAGTCTTAAATAGATTATGGTTAGTCAGATGAACTCGGCTTAAAAAAACATTATTCGGGCTGACCATTGCAATTTAGTAATCTTCATGGTTCAAGAATTGTAACCGTTTGTTAATGATTTCGAGAAAAACTGTATCTATGTTTGACTGAACCCGACGGAAAACTATATTAGCAAATACTGTTTTTTCATATTATTATAAATACGGAACCCTCGGCGAGCGAGTTATATTCGCACTTGACCCGACTTTTTTACTGTCGGGGTATTTCCATTAATACTGATGCTGATGTGGTGGATTCATCGCAAATATCTAACGATGTTTGGTTATTTGTCAGATCATCGTCATCGTGAGGACAGATGATATCGGTGACAGGAGCCGTTTGATTTATATTTATGTTGCTTTGAGTTCGGAAATGTTTTTTATTCAATTTTATATAACTAATAAACAATTTTATTAATAACCTTACCGTCTTTTCAATATTGATGTGTTCGTTAGAAACACCAATGTTTCCTCTCTTTTTGCATACGAACTTGTCGCTGATCCAGTCGTTTTTTTTTTAGTTCTAACGAAATTGTCATGGAGATCCATTTTTTTAATACCTTCAACTGTAATAAATAATTTATTAATTACTGGTTACATAATTTATTTAATTCAATAATATGTTTATTTTTAGATATTTGGCTACAGGGGAAGCGTTCAAATCGTTGGATTTTCAATTGAGAGCACATTATACTACAGTTAGCCGTATTGTTAAAGACACAAAAAGTTTTAACGTCAAAAAAAGTTTTAACGACTTTTCATTAAATGGAACTATCCCAACTGTTGTGAAGCCATTGAGGGAAAACATATTCGAATTAAAGCTCCACCTAATGCCGGATCTGCATTCTTTAACTATAAAGAGTACCATTCTGTAATGCTTTCGGCTATAGTAGATGCAAACCTAAAATTCACCACTATAGATGTTGGTTCGTATGGTCGAGAAAGTGATGCAGGTATCTATTAAAAAGCGAAATGGGCAAATTGATCAACAGCGAAAAATTTAATATTCCTGAACCAACAGCGCTACCATACACTGATGTTGTTTTTGCGATTGTTATTCTTGGTGACGAAGCTTTTGCTTTACACATAAATATGATGAACCCGTTCCCAAGAACTCAATCACTAACAGATCGTACGAAGGCAATATACAATTATAGGCATTCACGAGGGAGAAGAAAGCCAGAGAATGTATTTGGTATTATGTGTTCGTATTTTTTAGGTAGATTTGATATAATTTTTTAGGTAGATTTCATATAATTTTTTTAGGTAGATTTCATATATTTTTTTTAAAGAAATACCATTCAAATGTTAACAGAAAAAATTATGACATTATCAGATAAAATTTTCCATTCAAAAAACTTTAATTTATTAAAATCGACACTTAGAAAAAATGGCTATCCTTATTATTTAGTTACAAACATTATTAAAAACACAATTACTAAACTTTCTAATAATGCGGATCCTTTAGTTTTATCAACTCCTGTTAATTTAGATGGTGACACTTTTAAATATATTTCCATTCCTTATATTAAGTGTTTATATGAAAAAATTCAAAATTTATTAAAACCTTATAATATAAAAATTGTTGGAAGAAGCGATATTAATTTTTATAAATTGTTTTTCACTAAATTAAAAGACAAAGTTCCTTTTGGTAAACAATCTGAGTTAGTTTAAAAAATTTTTGTGAATGTGATTCTTTTTATATTGGACAAACTAAGCAATGGCTTGAAAAACGGGTATATCAGCATTCGAATGGTGCAAGGCATGTCAATCCAGAAATTAATTTTGTTGATGATGACAAAAATAGTGCTCTTTCACATCATTTATACAATATGAATCATAAAATCAACTATGAAAATATTAAAATTTTAGCCAGGGAATCAAATTTGCAAAAACGAAAAATTCTTGAGATGATATACATTAAAAAGAATCCTAATTGTTTAAACAAACAGAATGATTCGGTGTATATAGGAAATTCTTATAATAATATTATAAACAATTGATATTTTTTGCATTGAATTATTTATTTTGTGTTAATAATTTAAAAAAATTTAATATTGTTGAATATTTTACATCAGGGTATGAATTATAGTTTTTTGAATTTAGTAACTAATTCAACAAACAAATTTTATTATTTTTTGAAAATTAAAATTATATTCTTTGTAGTGTTTTTTGTTTTTGTATATATAATTTTTTCTTCAACGAATGTTGTTGATGTTGTTTGTTAATTTTTAAAAAATTTTGTAAAAATTTTTTTGAAAATGGCAAAGGATGTTTGCCGAAACGTAAAATATACATTTTAATTTAAAATAATTAATTTGTTTTTAAATAGGCTCTATTCCCAATATATTTATAATAATATATATATATATATATATATATATATATATATATATATATATATATATATATATATATATATATATATATATATATATATATATATATATATATATATATATATATATATATATATATATATATATATATATATATATATATATATATATATATATATATATATATATATATATATATATTAGGGCGGCAACTGCGGCAACTTTGAACTTTTGGCATCCGATCTGGGGAGCGCATTGATAAAAAGTTGCAGGGGTCTTTAAAACTACTATATTCCAAATTTGAGCTCAATCGGTTAATTCTCTCCACTTGCCCAAATTCGATTTATAAAGAAACCTCACTTTGAAAGTAAGCATTTTTTCAAACTGCTGGCGACTCCACAAATGTTTTTCGATTTTCAAATTTTTTTTTTGTTTCATCACAAATTAATAGTTTTTAAAACAAAAATTTTTTTTTTGTTAAATTAGATAAATTACATAACAAAAGGGTTGTTCAAAGTTGAAAATTTTTGAAATTTGAGTTTTTTTTGCCATTTTTTTTAAAATATGGAAGTGCAAAATTCGTTTTAGACTTAAAAGGTATACTACAAAGTTTTAGTACACATTTTGCTGCGTTCATAAATATATTATTTTTTTTAAAAGCTGTATTTTTTTAAAAGTTATGATTGTTTTAATAATAAGTAATTTTATATATATGAGCAATTTCACACAAGTTCAGCAAATTTTTGGGAAATTTTGACTTAACCCCTTTCAATTTTGATTTGTTTTTGTTTATAGAAACTCTTTCATAAATATAAAATACAAGTTCTCTTAGAATTTTTTTTTGACCAGGGGTCTTCACAGGCTGCCCTCAATTTTTGTTATTTTGTGATGTGAGTGCATTTTGACGAGCAATTGTAGAAAAACTACTCAATCGATTTTCATAAATGATATGTCGTTAGAATAGGTATTAGAACAAAGTTTTTAAAAATGTACACTGATAATTTTTGAAATAATTTTTAACGGTGTAACATAAGAAAAAAAACTGTGTAACATAAGAAAGATGGCACAGCCTCTTTTTTTTCAACTTAATTTCAAAAATTATTACAAAATCAAAAATACAAACTTTTTCAAAATTCCAAAAATATTTCAAAAACTATAACAAATTCAAAAATGTCCATGTCCAATTTCATTGTAAATTACATTTACGTCATAAAAACAGCTACATTTTTTTCTCAAAA